>JAWZYT010001669.1:27500-54324 GCA_034508575.1 Petrolisthes manimaculis
GAGAGCTCCCTTATCCAATTTGTCAACAGCCCAACTCGTGGAAATAACGTTCTTGACCTAGTATTTGCAACAAACGAAGACATGATAGAGAATACTAACGTAGGTGAAGAATTTACCAATAGCGACCACCGCATAATCACTTTCAGTATAAATTTTAACAAAAGCGACATAAAGTACAGCTACGAAAAAATCCCCGATTTTAGAAAAGCCAATTTCAACCAACTCAGAGCGATACTAAAAGAAACCGACTGGAAATGTCTGCGAGACACTATTGACATAAATACACAATGGAACTTTTTCACTAATGCGTACACAAAAGCGGTCAGGGATAGCATACCATTAAAAAACCGACGTTCAGCACAAAATTTAAAACCCAAGTGGTGGAGTAAAGATATAGCCGACTGTTTACGAGCCAAAAAGAACGCCCATAATAAAGTAAAAATCACAGCCAATAATGACGACCGTGCCAAGTTTACAGACTTACGAAGAAAAGCCAAAAAGTTAATCAAACAGAGTAAAAAGGAAATTGAAAAACACGTTGCAAATCAGAGTAAGACAAACCCGAAAGAGTTCTACAGTTATATTCGACAAAAGAAAGTACTTACGTCAACTATCGGTCCAATTCTTGATGAAAATGGGGACTTTACGACAGATGAAGAGCGAATGAGTAGTATCCTAAATACTTTCTTTGCATCAGTCTTTACTATAGAAAACCCTAACGATATACCAGCTAAAACAACAGTCCAAAATGAAAACACCGAGGTTTTAAATAATATCAGCATAACAGAAAATGACGTAATCAAATGTATTGATAAATTAAATGTAAATAAGTCACCTGGGCCTGACACGATCTCCCCTCGCGTAATAAAGGAAGCTAAAAGCGAAATAGTAAAACCTCTGACTCTGCTATTTAATTATTCTTTACACACTGGAACAATACCTGATGATTGGAAGCTCGCTAACGTAACACCAATATTTAAAAAAGGCAGCAAATCTTTACCTAGTAACTATCGCCCTATCAGCCTAACCTCAGTAGTATGCAAAATGTTAGAGACAATCATACGAGATAAACTTACAAATCATTTAGAGGAAAATAACTTACTCAGAGACACTCAACACGGTTTCCGCAATAAACGCTCTTGCCTAACGAATCTATTAGACTTTTTAAATGACATTTTTAACGAATATGATAAGAGTAAAGCAGTAGACATAATTTATCTAGATTTCCAAAAAGCCTTTGACAAAGTTCCCCATAAACGTTTAATAACTAAATTAAAATCTCACAGAATCCAAGGCGACACCGTAAGATGGATAGAGAACTGGCTAAGAAACCGTAAACAGCGTGTGGTAATAAATGGTAAATCATCTAATTGGACTGGCGTTACGAGCGGGGTGCCACAAGGGTCAGTTTTAGGCCCAATCCTTTTCCTAGTTTACATAAACGACATAGATGAAGGCCTCTCATGCATAATATCGAAGTTTGCCGATGACACTAAAATTGCAAATACAGTACTCACTACCGCACAAACTAAAGAAATGCAAGATAATCTCGATAAATTGTCGAATTGGGCGAAAACTTGGCAAATGTCCTTCAATGCAGATAAATGTAAAGTACTTCATATCGGACATCGTAACGTAACTGCAAACTACTCGTTAAATGGTAATCAAATTAAAAGCGTGGATCAAGAGACAGACTTAGGGGTCACAATATCAAGTAACCTAAAACCCAGTCAGCAATGTACAGAAGTAATTAAGAAAGCAAATAAAACTATCGGCTTTATTGGCAGAGCATTCGAGTATAAGTCTAAAGATACAATCCTCACTTTGTATAATTCCTTGGTCCGTCCCCTTATGGAATATTGTGTCCAAGCCTGGTGCCCGTACTACCAGAAAGATATAGTAAAATTGGAACGAGTCCAACGTAGAGTTACTAAAATGATACCATGTCTACGAAACAAAACGTATGAAGAGCGGCTAAATAAATTGAATCTATTCCCATTAGCACAACGTAGATTGAGAGGCGACTTAATCCAGGTATTCAAAATAATCAAAGGCATAGACAATATGGACTGCAACAAATATTTCAATATCGACCAATCAAACTACACGAGAGGTAATGGCTGTAAAATCATAGGTAAATCTTTTAACTCACACGAATCCAAGAATTTCTTTTTTAACCGAGTTGTCAACTTATGGAATGGGCTTCCCCGTAACGTAATAGAATGTAACACAGTAGATAGCTTCAAACGTCGCCTTGATAAACACCTTGCATCTAATCCCCGACTTTCGATGTTTACTAATGAATAATTTTTTACCCATTACAGGTGGCAAGTTAGCCAAATTTCAACTACTTTCTATCTTTCCTATAAAATTTCCTTGTGGAGTTTTCTCTACCAACTCCACAAGGTTCTGACTCCTAACTTTATTTCCAGTACGGCTCAGGCCGGAGGGATTGGAGGGTGGGGAGAGAGCCTTCTACTTTGCTATCCTTACCTACGACTATCACTGGGGAGATATTCATTCTCTACCAGTAACCTTCTAATCAGATCACCCCGTGTGGACCGTAAGGTCTGTTGTGGTCTGTGATTCTATGTAACTCTATGTAACTCTTCAGACTCCTTGCCCACTTCACTTCACGATCAGGCTCCCACTCTCCCTCTCTCTCCTTCACAGTTGTCTGCATCACCCACCCGTCCTGGATGCTGCCTGTCTCACTATCTTGACAGTTTTGCAATGCTGACGATATAGGAATAATTTCTCTCACTACCGCCCTACGAATACTCTTGTCGGATGGCAGTAGTTTGGTCATTCAGAGGGTAACATTATCTTATCTACTTCTCAAAGCATTAACTTATGTCTCGGGTAATAAACACTCTTGGACGAATACAAAACGCCTACTACTGTATCTTTGTCAAACCACGCTTTTCATTCTAGGTTCGCTGGTTGTCGCACTCTGTCTCTCCTTCCTACACACTGTCTCTCCTTCCTACATACTGTCTCTCCTTCCTACACTCTGTCTCTACTTCCTACACACTGTCTCTTTCTTCTTTGTTTGTCTTCAAGTTTTTTCTCTCCTTAATTAAGCGGTGTCCACTGCATCAGTTTTTAAATCGGTTAGGAATACATCTGTGAATAATATTCTATCTCCTCTTATATACCCATATATCTCTCTCCCTTTTATTTTTCTTCATCATCTTGCTGCCCATCATTCTCTCTCTCTCTCTCACTCTCTCATCTCGTTCATCCATCTATTTCTCATCTCTCCTCCATGTACTGTCGGCGGCAGAAGTCCTGTCGCCTCATCTGCTGCACCAAGAAACACAGTGTTCATGAACTCGATTAATACGCACTTTATCTACACCTAATAATCTCGAGTCTATGAACATCGCGTGCCTCGGTGAAGCAAGTGAAACGACATGACTTTTGCCTCCTACTGTACTATACCGGTACCCATTTTGTTATGTTAGTATCATATTGATCCTGTAAACACTCACAGAGATACCCTATACAGTACAGTCTTACATTACAATCCCTAACCCACTTTAGTCGAAGGCCGAGATCTGAAGCAGGCGGTTTCTGGACGACAGCCCACACAAACAATCACGAGGACACTCACATTTCGAACCAATGGAGGCTTTAGGAGGGATGTCGTCCAGAAACCGCCTGCTCCACATCTCAGGCATCAACTCAAGTGGGCTAACGATTGTATTGGGTGACTGACACTGACTGTACACACCAGCACATATTCCTTCGTCCTCTGGCAATGCAGTTTAAGGCTTCCTCCGTTCTGTATTTAGAGGTTTCAAGGACTACTCCCTGAAGTTGAAAGAAACATTGGTGAAACTACTCCGGGAATGGAAAATGACGGATGGAAGACGAGGGAAGTAGTAATTGATGTGATAGATCCGTCAGCATTGGGTTTCCTAGGTGTGTCTCTCTCTTTCTTAACTCTCTTGACACTTCTTTCAATTACTACCTCTCTCTCTCTCTCTCTCTCTCTCTCACACACACACACACACACACACACACACACACACACACACACACACACACACACACACACACACACACACACCACTTACATATTTCCAAAGCATCTATCTCACCCCCTCCCCCGTCTCTCTCTGTCGCCTTACACGCCCCCCTTTTCTTCGTCTTCAAAGGGGGTCGGAATGCCACGGACAAATATCGGCAGCAAACACCAGCCCTCATCCCTCACCCCGACCACGTCTCCAAGCCAAAGGGACTCGAAGCTATTGACATGACACGACCAGACCCGGGGATTCACTTGACTCACACAACTCCGAGACATGATAGGAAGCTGAGAGGAGGAGGAGGAGGAGAGGGAGGGAGGGAGGATGAGAGGGAGGGAGAGAGGGAGAGGAGGAGAAGGAGGGAGGGAGAGAGAGAGGCTTGACGAGCTTGGGAGTGAATGGGATGGTGTGGTTGGGGTTGGGGTTGGGGTTCGGAGAGTTGAGAGGAAGGGAGGGAGAGAGAGAGACAGAACATGTGAGTGAATGGGATGGGGTGGCTGAGGTTGGGAGAGTTGAAAATGGGGTGAGTGACGAGCATGTGAGTGAGTGGGGAGGCATGGGTGGAGTTTGGAAATATGAGAGAGAGAGAAAGAGAGAGAGAGGGGGGGGGGAAGTGAAGAGAGGTTAAGACTTGAGAGACGAGTGAACGAGTGGGCGAGTGGGGTGGATTGTGTGGGGTTTGGAAAGTTGAGAGGGAGAGAGAGAGGTTGTGAGGGATAAAGAGAGGCTACGACTTGAGAGACGAATGAGAAAGTGGAGTGTTGTGAGAGTCTAAAAGAGATGAGAGGGATGAAGGAAGGATGAAAGGAAGAGGCAGAAGATACTATACAGGGGACCATAGTCTGTTTATTGTAACCCTATAGGGATAATACACCGATTTACTTCTAAGTAATTTGATCATAATTATATTGTAGGTAGGCATTTGGCTTACATTTCAGTGTTTATAAGTTGCCAATAAGATCAGCACCAAAGTCGTGTAAATGTTGGTGGTTCAGTTTGCCTGGACTGGATTAATTCAGAAAAAAAAAAAAAAATGAGGGAGTCAATATATTTTCTCCAGATAATAAACAAAACAAAACGATTAGTGTATAGTGTGTGGGTGAGGTAGCAGTAGGTAGGCTTGTTGCGAATTCATGCATGGGAACATAAGGGAGTTTTGTATTTCAATAAGAGGTAGTTGACAGCTGGGGTAAACGAGTTTAGAGAGAAGTAAGATAATTAAGAGGGTTAAAAGAGAATTTGAAAGAAAACATAGGAAGGATGAAAGCGTTGGCAAAAAGAAGTTCTGAGAGGGATGAGAGTGAATCCAGAGAGGGTTTAGGTTACAGCTCTGAGAGGGATGAAAATGCGTTAAGAAAGAAATACGACTTCAGAAGAGATGAGAAGTGGTTTTGAGTGAGATAACAGTTTCGAGGGTGAAGAATGAATTTTAAGAAGGAATTGTAGAAGGAGAGGAGAGGTTTGTGAGAAAAATGTGAAAATACTCACTGAGGGATAATGGGAAGCTCTGACTGGAGAGGGATGAGTTCAGAGAGGGATAAGAGCGAGATCTAGGAGAAACAGTGAGGATTTAAAGAGATGTGAGGGAGAGTTTTGAGAGACGAGAGAGTTTGAAGGGGAGGGTAAGGTGGCCAGGCAACATTACCATATGAATGAGCCGACTCAGTGCTCTCTCTCTCTCTCTCTCTCTCTCTCTCTCTCTCTCTCTCTCTCTCTCTCTCTCTCTCTCTCTCTCTCTCTCTCTCTCTCTCTCTCTCTCTCTCTTTGAATAACAGTATATTGAAATCATTGGTAAGAATATTATCATAACGATGATGACAAAAACTAGGAAAAGGAAAATCAGGAGTATAAGAGGAGCAGAAACGAATAGAAAACTCAGAAAGGAAGCAAAAAGGAAGAGAAATAATTAAAGAGAAAATGGATGATGATGATGAAGTTGGTAATGAGAAAATGGATGATGATGATAATAAAATGGGAACAACAGGAGGGATAAAAAAAATAGTGATAAAATGTGGCTCATGTTTTGTCAGTGTCACATACAATCACATAATAATATACAGTAGTTAATGATATTATCTGTGTGATTTCAATGATACACTAACTTAACACACGCCTGTACCTATACCCTGGAGAGGCAAAGGTAAAAATCAATGTACAGAAAGAGGAAAACAGAGAAATCGAGAGAACAGGAGGAGGAGGAGGAGGAGGAGGAGGAGGAGGAGGAGGAGGAGGAGGAGGAGGAGGAGAAGGAGGAGAAAGAATATAATGAGGAGTAAGAGGAGGAGAAGGAGAATAAGAGGGAGACAGAGAGAGAAGCAAGAGAAACAAGAGAAATAAGAAGGACGTGGAGCAGGGAGAGTAAGGAGTAAAACAAGAAGGTAGAGAAGGAATAGGTGGACAAAAAAGAGGAGGGAGAGAAAGGAGAAGTAGGAGAATGAGGAGAAGACCCTTTCGACGGCAACTATAGAGAGAGAAAGGAGTAGAACAAGAAGATAGAGAAGGAATAGGTGAACAAAAAAGAGGAGGGAGGAGAGAAAGGGACAGGAGAATGAGAAAAATGAGGACAATAAATACCCTTACGACGGCAACTACAGTATAGGGATAATATAGCCTGCCATGAATTCCCAGCACACAGACACAGACACAAGACAGCTGCACTCCCATCGACTTCCTGGAATAAATGGTGAATCGTAAAGGGGAGATTCTCTTTTTGATAAATTGGAGTGCTGGCTTCTTTCTGATTCCTCCATGCCATTCCAGGAAACATACGACCTTTTAATGTTACTAATAGGGGATCTGCTGGTTTCGTGGCATAATTTGAAGGAATCTGAGACTTTCCAATTCGTCAGCAAAAAACATCTCTCTCTCTGTGATCGTGTGTGAATAGTGGATGCTTCTGATTCCTTCTGACCATGCCACGAAACAATCTCATTACATACTGGTGTTGTTTCGTGGCAATATTTACAGGACTAATTTATCTTAAAATTTCTGACTACATCGCAGAGTCTCTTATCTTCTTCCATTTTGGTGTTTGCTCTGTACACTCTTTAAGGCCCCTGTGATCGTGTATAAAAATTGGAGGCTTCTGATTCCTCCTGACTATGCCACCCAACAAGCTCCTTCCATATAGGTGGTGTTTCGTGGCAATATTTGAAGGACTCAATTGACTAGATTGACTTAGACTAGATTGATTGATGGATTGATATTTGGCGCTGCAACACCTCGGTCCTATTAGTATTTACACTAGAAAACACTATTAAAATGACTTGGAAAACACTACGAGTATATCAGTTGTCATTATACTGTATATAAATATCTTTCGTCTTATATGGTTATGTTTAAACGAACGCTGGATGTTTTGATGTTTGTTTCTTGTAGGTCAATAGGTTTTATGAGGTCGCTTAGTTAGTAGGGTATGCAATTCACTGACACTCCAAATACAGTATAATTATATAGCAAATAATGGGGACATTATTTCATAACTTGTGTTGAAAATTACAACAAATAAAAACGTAGATTGTTGAGTATTTTTTTATATTTGGTTACAAACTAATTTAACAAATGTGTATCCTAGTTTGATAGTCTGACTAAATTCCAGTTTAGTTTTTTGACATTTATATTTTTTCAGTCTCTTTAGTTTTTTGACATTTATATTTTTTCCGTCTCTTTTATTGTGTTGGTTGTGAGGGTCGTCGTTCTGGGTACAAGAACATGGTTTCCGTTTATAAAAAACACTTCAACCACTGTTCCACGGATTCGTATCTTTGTTTGTTATGTATGTATCTATATATGTATGTATGTATGTATGTATGTATGTATGTATGTATGTATGTATGTATATATGTATATATGTATATATGTATGTATGTATGTATGTATGTATGTATGTATGTATGTATGTATGTATGTATGTATGTATGTATGTATGTATGTATGTATGTATGTATATATGTATGTATGTATTTTGTGTGTTTCATGTGTACTACATGTGTCCATACCAGCACGTGCCTTCCCCTATGTGCATGTGTGTAAATGTGTGTGTATACGTGGTATATATACCTTTCTGTGAGTGTGTGTGTGTGTGTGTGTTGCAATATGTGTGTACGTTTAGGTGTTTGCATTCAGTACAAATAACCTCCATATTGCCGTGTGTCAGTGGTCATGTTTTTTATGTGAAAGTGATGCGAAAATGGAAATATATTTTGGCAATTATATGCAGTATTATTCCTGAACTCCGGCATATTCCTAATTTCACGGGGAGATCAGAGAGCCATAAAGAATCCCAGAGCCCAGTTTTGGGTTCGTGGAAAACGGCAGGAATTTTGTCACATTTATTTTATAATTTGTTTTTTGCTCATTATATATATATTTATTTATTTATGTGTGTGTGTGTGTGCCGTTATTTATGGTCAGTATAATTATATTGTATATAGCAAATGTTGTGTATGGTCGATGAAAATGTATCTTACCCTTATAATCCTTATAATACCCTCTTCTCCAATCCATTGCCATTTTCACCTTTCAATATTATCTTTCGTTAGTTTATTATCAGTATATCCTTAGACCTCAGTGCATTACCCATTCCACTCCTTAGAATAACCCTTTACACCTCTCATGCATGCCTCTTTAAACTTGCCTTGCCTAGTGTAGAAGAAGGCAGTAACCCTTTGCAAACCATCAGACACCACGTAAGGACCGAGGGATGCACCGAGAGAGAGAGAGAGAGAGATTGCAGGAGGAAGTAGTGAGGGAGGATGGCAAGTGGTAAGGGAATGGGGGAATTTGATAGCAACGGGAGGAAAGGAGTGAGCGATTAGAGTATGTAGTCATTGTAGTGAGTTGAGGTGGGAAGAGGTGTTGGCGAGATAGTAGGGAAATAGGAAATGAAGTAGTGAGTTAGATAGGGAAAGAGAGAGTGTGGAAATGGAGGAGTGGTTGAGGGTGAGAAGTAATGAGGGAATGAGGGAAATAATAAGTGAGCTAGGGAGGGGATTAGTGAGTGAGGGAGGGAGATACTAAGTCAGATAATAGTGAGTGAGTGAAGGAAGGAAGGAGGGAAGTAGTGAGGGAGTGAAGGAAGGAGGGAAGGAAGTAGTGAGGGAGTGAAGGAAGGAAGGAAGGAAGTAGTGAGGGAGTGAAGGAAGGAAGGAGGGAAGTAGTGAGGGAGTGAAGGAAGGAAGGAAGGAAGGAAGAAAGTAGTGAGGGAGTGAAGGAAGGAAAGAAGGAAGGAAGTAGTGAGGGAGTGAAGGAAGGAAAGAAGGAAGGAAGTAGTGAGGGAGTGAAGGAAGGAAGGAAGGAAGGAAGTAGTGAGGGAGTGAAGAAGGAAGTAGCGAGGGAGTGAAAGAAAGAAGGAAAGAAGGAAGGAAGTAGTGAGGGAGTGAAGGAAGGAAGTAGTGAGGGAGCGAAAGAAAGAAGGAAAGAAGTAGTGAGGGAGTGAAGCAGTAAGTGAATGAAAGAACTGGAACTAGAAAGAGAGGAGGGTGTACCAGAGAGAAGGGAAAGTCCTGCACCACTACTCCTGCTCCGTTGGGTACCAGATTGAGGACAGAATTCCGACAAGGATGTACTCGTAAGTTGTTGGGGGTGACGCCACCGAGTTCACCAGCCGTCTTTACAGCCTTCCGTCCTTGAAATTAATGTCCTGAAGACGATCACTTACTTACCTATACCCTCCATATTACTCCTTTTTTTTTCACAGTTAAAGAGTAGAGTTAAGTTAGGAGGATAATACGATATGCTTTGATAATCAAGGACTGGTGTTTATGTGTCTCAGATGCATGAAATGAACTGGGGTTAGTCGTAGTGAAAGTTAAATAGCAACTGTGATAATAGAAGGATCAAACAAGTCGCTTTATTTCTAGATTTTTGTAGTTGTTTGTTCTCTGGCAAATACTATCACACACACACACACACACACACACAGAGAGAGAGAGAGAGAGACAGACACACAGAGAGAGACACAGACACAGAGTGAGACACAGACACACAGAGAGAGACACAGACAGAGAGAGAGAGAGAGACACACACACACACACACACACACAGAGAGAGGACACTGACATTCATTGGGCTAATTGGCTGGCCACTACAACCACCAGAATACCGTAACAGCCAACCTAAAGTAGAGCAAATTGTCGGACCAATGACTCTTCTTGTTTCGTTTTGTTTTGTTCTGAATGTATTATTGTGGATGAAGGTTTTGTCTCTCCCTCTCAAGGATTCATAGCTGTATACTAGTGGTGCCATATTATTTTTAATCCTGACGAAACTACATCGAGCCACTTCTTCTAAGTCATAAGGCTAACGTTAGAATAATATATAATCGTTTTTCATATGGTCCTGGCAGCGTTCTAGTTATGTCCTGATGTGTGTGTGTGTGTGTGTGTGTGTGTGTGTGTGTGTGTGTGTGTGTGTGTGTGTGTGTGTGTGTGTGTGTGTGTGTGTGTGTGTGTGTGTGTTATCTGATCGGTGATGGCGTGGGCCTCAGTGTTGGAACGTAAAGAAAAACAATATTATATGTGAATAAATTGGTCTGGCATGAGTTTTAGTATTTGTTTATAACTTTTACCTGTTGTTGTCTGTCTGTTTGTTAGTGGGTCAAACTGAAATGATCTGTGTTTCCCTCCGACTAGAACTATAATTTGGGGCTAGTCAGAAATAATATTAAATTGTGACCATCATAAAGAGAAACAATAAACAAACCATCGTGAATAATAATAATAATAATAATAATAAAAATAGAATAAAAAGATTGTAGCTTAATTAAGTTGGAGATGCAAGATTGTGGTAGAGGAGAACTTATATCTTGTGGAAGAGAATGAAGTTTATTGAAATATCATAGAACACTCGCCAGTCTTCACCACAATATATATAGATAATCTTATTGACAACAGAGATAATCTTAAATGGGGCAAATACCGTACGAGTTTGTGGAAGAGATTTTGAGGGACCTTTTTGCTATTGCTGTTGATAATATTATGGTAGCCTTCTCTATCCCACAAATGCCTCGAGCTTGATAGAACGAGGACATAGCATTGGAAAGAAAAAAAAAACGAATACAGAAAACGAGAAGGGAAAAAAAGGATGTGGATGAAAATGTCGGATACTGATAAAACAAAACAAGACCAGGCAAGGCAAGGCAACAGAAAAAGAAGGAAAGGATGAATTTTGTTTTTTGTTGTTGCACTGGGAAAAGGGCCATGAAAATATATAAAGGCTGTATAGTTTCTCCTCCACGTCATTTTCTTACATCGTTTTCCTACTTATTATTTAACACATTCCTACGCATTATAGTTCGTCTAAATAATAATAATAATAAATAATAATAATAATAATTATAAAATTCTTAATAAATTTCTTCCTTACCTTCTCTCTAATTCAATACACGAAGACTATCATCAAAACTCGTCATGCATTTTGTTTTCAAGCATAATTGTATATGCGTACATAATGTCAGTCTCCTTATAAAATTATATTACCGAGTCTAAGTTGAGGCTCGTTCTCTCACCTTTAATCTCTCATACTACCCAGGGGAGGAATCGTACCCCTTGTCAAGAACCACTGATTTAGAATGATAAGTAAGAATATTATATTTCCTCGACTGTTAAAACCACCAATGCTATAAAAACAAAACCTTATGAATTCGTAAATCTTATAATGACAAGGATAATTCAGAATTTCGTAGGAGTTTCTTTTCGTCACTCTGATATGCATATTTACCTCGAATGTAAACAAAGATCAAAATACTAATTGAGAAACCAAACCAAAGCCACGGAACTCGAAAATGAAACCACAAACTTATTTTCCACGGGGTGTTCTGATTAACCGAATGAGGTGGTATTATAATAGTGCATGCAGAATAATGTTCTTCAGTTTTTACTCTTTTTTTACACTAATTAGATCAGGCAGATAGAGTCAAATTATGGATGTGGAATCAATCACCTTTAGCTCCATGCTGAGGGTCACCAGTTTCATGGGTTGGTTAGTATATGGTGTCTTTCAAGTCTGCTGGTCTCCATTCATAAAACATCTTAAAGTTTAGACTTGTTCGTATATTTGCATTTCTGACTTAACCATATTGTTTCAGGCTCATTTCGAAGCAGTGAATGGTTCTGTTATTTCTATTTATATGAGCTGTTATTATGATTTCGAAGCAGTGAATGGTTTTGTTATTTCTATTTATATGAGCTGTTATTATGATTTCGAAGCAGTGTCGGGGAATAGTCCTCGCCGTGAATAAAATGCTTACGAACAAAATTTTAAGTTAAGAGTGAACTTTGCCTTTATGAATACGGGCCCATGCAGGCTGGTCTACATTCCTCTGTAGTTGATCACGTCGGTACACTAATTGCTCCTTCGTTTGTATGTATGTGTAAGAGGAATGATTTTATAGGAAAGATAATGAAGCAATATTCCCAACATGATGTAGAGTCTGAAAATTATAATATTACTCTGGCTCCTCATGTTCTTTCAATATTTCTCCATTAAGTAAAAGTCCATATCTCAATTCGGTACAAGGTTCTCACAGTGTACATTTACGATTAAAAGTCCTGCATCAAGTTCAAAATAATATACTTCTGATAAGAGATTTGCTGACTAGTTTGTTCATATTTCTGACTGACTCCATCGTGGCAAGGGAAACAAACTATGGTAAGGAAGGTGTGGAATTCTACAACCCCAGTTTCAGAAAGAGAGTGAACCTATATATATATACCTTAGAGCCGTGACATTATTCAGACTGAACCTGATGCCTGAGAGGAGTCAAGTGGAGCAGGTGAAGTAGAGGAGGCGTAGTGGAGTGGAGTGGAGTGAAGGAGGAGGAGGAGGAGGAGGAAGAGGAGGAGGAGGAGGAGGAGGTGGTGGTGGTGGATGCGTACGAAGAGGAGGAGGATGTGGAGGAAGAATACAAAGGAATACAAAGAATACAAAGGAAGTACAGGCGACAGGAGGCCCATACTGGCCTTTTACGAGATTACCTACATGTTTAACTACGATAATCTAGACTACGTGTTGAATCAAGGATAGATAAAAGACAAGGCTCCTCCCAACCCACCACTCCCTGGAAAAACCCTTGGAGGAGGTGGAGGTGGAGGAGGTGGAGGAGGAGGAGGGGAGAGCGAGGAGGGAACAAGCTCGTGTTTCACATTGTTTTCAGCTGCTACATCCACGTACAGTTACAAAATTAGTAGATTTTTCAGAGACCTATAGTGTAATATTCTGATGTTTGTTAGTACGCTGTGGAGAACTGGAAATGACGGAGAAGATTGTTTTTGGTACTTAATATCCCTTACAAATATCTTACAAATACTTTCTCACATCCACCCAACAAATGAAAGTATAACCATCGAAACTGAACACTAAACGCCGTAAAAAAAACACTACATTACCACAAATACTGGGGTTGTAGGGGTGGAAGGTGGAGTGAAGACGAACCAATGCCGATTACATTTTCATTTTCTGGACACATGTCACTTCCTTGTCCTGCTCAGAATTGGATAAATAACACTTCCCTCCCACTTGCAAAATCCTGAAAGAAAAAAGCACAAAAATACTTCCAGAATGTTTTTCAATATTCAAAGGCCGTCAAGATAGATTGTCAGAAAAGATTATTCCTGGAGTTTTGTTGGTGTAGCGGTATAGGACTTTGTGGAAATTTTGAACGGGATAAATGGGAGCAGGGATAACGAAGGGAAAAAAGAAAAATATGATGAGAGAAACAGGCAAAGTGGTTGGAACGATAGAATAACAATACTTTACTTACTTACTTACGGCTGAGGTGTAAACAATGGATTCTTCTTTTGTGTATTACCGTATATTGACACACACGCATACACACACACACACCTCCACCATTTGATACTCAAATATATGAAATACATATCTATATATAAATAGATATATGAAAAGTGAAGAAGGATCAAATAGCGTCAGAGAAAACCGTGAGATAAAAGATTTTTCTGATCCCATGCAGAAAATTGATAAAAGGGGAAGATATTATGAGCGAGAAAGAGTAGTCCCCAAAGTGATGGAGGGAAGGGAAGCGAGGAAAGTGATTTTTATACAGATGCCCTATATCTACAAGAAATTAGAGCTTTGTATGGAGGAAGATATTATATATATATATATATATATATATTATAATTATATATATATATATAGAGAGAGAGAGAGAGAGAGAGAGAGGCATAACAAGGTGAAGAAGAGCTGTGATACGTGTCAGAGTGAAGGGGCAGACAACCAACCGCCTGGCGCCAATTCTCCAAGTTGTCTCGTCGCCTCTTCCCCCCCTAACGCCCTCCTCCTCACCCTCTCTGCCTGCCACCTCCCTCTCCTTCACTGCCTGCCGCCCCTTTTCTCCAGTACAGACGAGGAGACTCCCTGGAACCTGCCCCTCCAGTGATAATGAAATGCGGTGCCAGACTCTACGACTTCTAAATTGGATTATGTTTACCCTCCTCTCCCCTTCCCCCCTCAACTCCACTCATCCCAGTCCATCGCCTCTCTCTCTCTCTCTCTCTCTCTCTCTCTCTCTCTCTCTCTGTTGTCTGTTTTTGTTTGTTTTCTGTCTATTTTTGCTTCTTGTCTTTGGGTGTCTCTTTGTCGTTGTGTATATCTCCCGTTTCCTCTCTCCTCTCTCTCTCTCTCTCTCTCTCTCTCTCTCTCTCTCTCTCTGTTTTTGTTTGTTTTCTGTCTATTTTTGCTTCTTTGTCTTTCTGGGTGTCTCTTTGTCGTCGTGTATATCTCCCGTTTCCTCTCTCTCTCTCTCTCTCTCTCTCTCTCCTAGTAATGTGTATGTTAAATTGTTCTCACGTGTTTTCGGTGATCCAAACTCAGTCTCTATAATTACTCCCCTTTCTTAAACTCTTTCCTCCTCCTGTACCTTTCCTCTTATTCCGTCTCGTTGACTTTCCCACGGGTTTTCCTTTCCTCGCTCTTCTGTCTCCTATCATCCTATCCTTTTCACTTCCCCTTTAGCTTCAATTTTCACCCCCGTATCGTTTTCTTTCCGTTCACTTATTCTCCCCTTCCCCCTTCATTTTCTCTCTCGTCTCATGCCATTCCAACATTTTTCTTTTCATTGTATTCCTTTTATGGCCTCATCATCACATCCCAATACTCACATTCCCTCTTCATTTTCTTCACACCTTCCCATCTCACTCTCTTCCTCTTCTCAGTCTTCCGTTTCTCCTGCTGGCTCTTATTACTCTTATCGCCTCTCCTCTCCATCCCCCTCCCTCACTCCCCCTTCCAATATCTAGAACCTTTTAATATTCTCTGGCCACCTTTGTCCCTCATTCTTCCCTCTTTTAGTCCTATCATTTTTCCCAGTTCTTATATTGAGTTTCTTATCTATAGCCGACCTTATAATATTATCTAATATCTATTTATATCTATATATATCTATATATTTCTATAGGCTATATATATATATATTGGGATATTCTGCACATCTATTTATATATACAAGATATATGTATGTATGTTTGTATATTTGTATGTATGTATGTATGTATGTATGTATGTAATGATAAAATGGACAGTGAGTTTGTTAAAAAAAAAAAGTTGCATAAGCTGGATGTATATGTATGTATGTATGTATGTATGTAATAGAATGGACATGGAGTTTGTTAAAAAACTAAAGTTGCACAAAGTGGATCAGGGTGAATTTTATATCAAGTGGTTTATGTTGTCTTGGTGTGAACATACAAAACACACTCTGGATTGTGCCTTTTGTATTTTTAATTCTGGCAAAAAATTCACGGTTTCTCTTCTAAGTAATATAACTTTTGATATAAGTTTTTTGCCTACTTTCCATCGTCTATAAGTTGCAGACGGATATCTAGTGGAGCACATTTTTGTTGCAAATTTGTCTTGTATTTCAATACATTAATACATTTACCGCAAAATCCAAGATATTATAATTAAGAAAGTGCCTGTGTATTTTCGCCAGGTAAAACTTGGAAATAAAAAATAAGAAACGGTGTATATAGGATTCTCACATTTTTTTATCAGGAGAAATATGGGTAAAGATTATGATTTTTTGTTTGTTTGTTCTCGGAAATTTCCAAGAAATATCCTTTCTTGTTTTTTACCAACATGGAAAACAAATGACTTTTTTGTTTACACTTTTGTTATGATACTGAAAGTGATTTATCTGTCCAACTATTTCTCTCTCTCTCTCTCTCTCTCTCTCTCTCTCTCTCTCTCTCTCTCTCTCTCTCCTAAAGTTATTATCTTCCTCTATTACGTTTCCTCTTTATCCTTCTCTGTTACATCTTTCCATCATCGTAATTCCTCTTTTTTTTTTCCATACTTCCATCGTACAACAAACCTTTCATTTTTTCTTCTTCTATCATCCTACCCTCCCTCTCCTATCTATGTCTCCTCTTCTCCATCCCTCATATCTGTCTGGTCTCCCTTCCTGCCTCCCTAATCCCTTCTCTTTTTCTCCTCCTTCTTCTTCTTTCTCTTGATCTCACCATCAATATTTTTCCTTCCTAACTCTGTCCCTTTTTACTTTCTATATTTCCCAGATCCCCTCTTTTATATTTTCCTTCCTAAACCCCTTCCGTTTTTATTATATTTTATCCAAGTCTTTCCCATTTTACGTTCTCTCCTCTCTTCCATTTCTATCTTCCTTATCTTAGTTTCTTTCCCTTATAATTTTTTTTTTTTTAGATTGTCTTCCTTTCTTTCCTATATGATGGAATTTTAAAACATTAGCTCTTTCTCTTTAAAATAATATTGTGCTTACTTTTCTATTCACCTGTGCATCCTACTATAGTTTCCCCCTTTTTCTTATTTTTTTAATCTATTTATTACCTATCCAACCAACCTATTCATGGAACCTTTTGCTTTCCCTCTTTACTCTCGATCATTTTTTTTCACATGCCTTTTTTTCTTTTATCCACACTCTACACATTCACTTTCCTTCATACAGCGACATTATTCTCTTCCCTTGTTCCTTAAGTTCTATCATTAGTGTCCATTTTCCAACATCAAATTTCATTTTTATTTCCTTTTCTTTCCTCAGATATTTCCTCTTTCCTTCCTTTCTTTCATACTCCTCTTTCCTTCCTTTCTTTCATACTTCCTCCTACTCCTCTTTCACCGTCTTCTTCCTTTCTCCTCCTCCTCCTCCTCCTCCTCCTCCTCCTCCTCCTCCTTCTCCTATTTCCTTTCCTCCATAAATTTCTCCTCCTCCTCCCCTTCCCCCCAGTCAACAATGCAGTGAAGCTGTGAAGATAGCAAATAAGTTACTTGGTTTTATTCGAAGGACTTTAGAATTTAAATCAGAACGAATAATTCTTACCCTATGCAACTCTCTTGTCCGCCGCCATCTTGAATACCATGTGCAATTCTGGTCTCCCTACAACAGAAAGGACATAGAAGAATTGGAAAAGAAAATTCAACCTAGAGAACTAATATGATTTCTTTATTACAAATTAACAGGTCGAGGAACGACTGAATTATTTAAGAGTGTGTGGGAATGAGGGGACAGGTTTGGGGTTGGGGGGTGCGGGAGTAAGGCTTGGGGTGGGTGGGAGGAGGGGTAGAAAGCTTGTCCCCTATTCCCGCACCCCCGCTAACATCCCCATGCCTGTCTCCATACTCCCGCACCCCCAAAAAATCCCAAGCCTGTCCCCTACTCCCACACCCCCTTAAATCTATTTAGCTTACCAAAGCACCGAATGAGAGGAAACGTATTACAAATTTACAAAACCTCCCAATGCATCAGAAACTTAATTGTTCATGACTACCTCACCACTGAC
Organism: Petrolisthes manimaculis; assembly: GCA_034508575.1. Classification (NCBI taxonomy): domain Eukaryota; kingdom Metazoa; phylum Arthropoda; class Malacostraca; order Decapoda; family Porcellanidae; genus Petrolisthes; species Petrolisthes manimaculis. The sequence goes on from JAWZYT010001669.1 coordinate 45,307, forward strand.
CAAACTAATGTCAATAGAAATAACTGCTAAGATTGCTGGTAAGAAAAAAAAAATCTCTCAGATCTTCTCATTTGTCAAATAAGAGAGACTTTGAAGAAACACATGGGTAAGTGTTGGGCAAAATTTCTAACCTTGCAGTATTATACAGTATCGTATTTATTTGATTAGTACCGTATTTATTTATTTGATTAATCTCCCAGAACCAATAACGTGTTGTGTGCTTTTGTGAGACCTTTTCTATTTTAGATTATATTTCATTTTACCTTTTTGTTTCTCATTTTATTATATCATAAGGAAGTAATATAAGTGATCAACATTTACTTTGTGTGTGTGCTTTTGTGAGACCATAGCTATTTTAGATTATAATTCATTTTACCTTTTTCTTTCTCATTTTATTATATCATAAGGAAGTAATATAAGTGATCAACATTTACTTTGTGTGTAGAATTAACCTAATTTATATATGTGTCATTAACCAGTCCAACCACCATCCTTAAAATTACACAGACAATTCGATCATTAGGTATTGGAAGGTGTTCTGTATTCCTTTCTATTCCATCCCTCCCATATTTCCTTTCTCTCTTTTCACGATCCTCTTCTCCCTATATCCTAAATCTCTCCCTATCCTCCTCCTCCTCCTCCTCCTCCTCCTCATCCTCCTCCTCCTCCTCCTCCTCTTCCTCCTCCTCCTCTTCCTCCTACTCCTCCTCCTCCTCTTCCTCCTCCTCCTCCTTCTCCTCTTCCTTCTTCTTTTATATTCTTCGTCTCCGCTCCTCCATTTCCTTCCTCCTCTTCCTCAATCTCCACCTCTTTCGTTCCTCTGCTCTGTCCCTCCTTCCCAATTCCTCGCTCGCTCCTCTTCCATTCTCGTTCCTCCCTTTTCCCTCCCCATCTGAGCCGAGTTTTCAGGATGGCGCCGAATGGTCACTCACTGAGAGGCGAAAATTGGATTATCCGTCACAAATGCCCGAGCAGTGGCGCCTGGGGTGGAGGAGAGAAGGAGGGAGTGTGAGAGGGTGTGAGAGAGAAGAAGGGGCAGGCAGGGAGAGAAGGAGGGTGTGTGAGAGGGTGTGAGAGAGAAGGAGGGTGTGTGAGAGGGTGTGAGAGAGAAGGAGGGTGTGTGAGAGGGTGTGAGAGAGAAGGAGGGTGTGTGAGAGGGTGTGAGAGAGAAGAAGGGGCAGGCAGGGAAAAAAGGAGGGTGTGTGAGAAGAGAAGAGAAAAGAAGAGGATTGAATGGGGGTAAAAGATACGTGAATGAGGGTTTAAAAAAATAAAAACAGGGCGATGAAGGAATGGATAAAATGGAAGGAGAAAGAGGGATGCAACAGGAATAAAGATAATTTGCAACAACAAAGTGGGAAGAGGAGGAATTGGAGGAAAAAAATAATGATGTAGATGGATGAGAAGAGGGAGAAAAACTTAAAAAAGACTTACGTGAAGAATATATGACTGAAGGAAGGAAGAAAGGAAGGAAGGAAGGGAGAATGGAAGGAAGAAAAAAAGGAGGAAAGAGAGATATCAGATAACGGAGAGAGTGTGAGGAAGAGAGAGAGAGAGAGAGAGGGGGATGAGAAAATCGTGGAAAGAAGGTCTGGAGAAAAAAAGAAAGAAAAAAACCCAGAGAGAGAGAGAGAGAGAGAGAGAGAGAGAGAGAGAGAGAGAGAGAGAGAGAGAGAGAGAGAGAGAATGTTTACATGAACAAAAAAGGTGAATTAGTTTGGGAAAGTGAAATAGTATGAAAAACAAAAGGAAGGAAGGAATGACAGAAAAAAAAAATATATATATATAAGTATGAATATATAGATAAGCAAGAAGATAATTATAGAAGAAAGAAAATGAAAGCAAAATGAGAATGATTAGTGTAAACAAAAAAAAAAAAAAAAAAAAAAATCTAGTATATCATTTTACAACTGTGTTTGTCTATTGAATTTTAAGGTAGAATGTAAAGTAAAAACACTCTTATTAAAGGGGTATTACATTTTTGGTACATTGGAGCGTCTTGATTCCTCCAACATATGCCAGGAAACAGGACCAGGTTAACAAAAATAATGTCTGCCTGTTGCTTGAAATGGTTTGGAGGAATCGTTTGCTTGTTACATATTTACCGACACACCTTTACTACCCCCTTAATTAAGGTGGTAATACTTTTATTGGTACATTGGAGTGCCTTGATTCCTCCAAAGTATGCTAGGAACAGGACCAGAAGAGCAAAAAGAATGGTGTTCTGTTGCTTTGGAATAGTTTGGAGGATTCAGTTGCTCTTACACGGCTATAGATAACCAACCTTTCCTGACAAATCAAATGGCTTCGTTGGGGTCAAAATGGAAACTAGTTTGGAATATAACTTAATTTAGGGGAGATTCTGTTTTTGGTAAATTAGAAGGCTACTGATTCCTGCACCCTATGCCAGAAAACAGACGTCCTCAATGGTATAGTCATGGTCTAATGTACTGCAACACCTTCCAATGAGATGGCTTCGAAAAATGATCCGAAACTATAGCTGTTGGTGTGTGCAATTTGGTTCATAAAATTAACTCTAATAGCTCGCTTTTATTCACCAGGTTGCAGTACATTTGACCATGACTTTACTAATAGGAGATCTGTTATTTCGTGGCATATAGTTTGGAGCAATCAATCAATAAATAGCCTTCCATATTTACCAAAAACAAAATCTCCCCTTATTGCTCTTGGTTAAGGGGAGGGTATAGTTTTGACATTGTTGGAGATTATGATTCCTCCAAACTATTCCAGGCAACAGGATACCATTATATTTCTTCATCTGGGTCTGTTTCCTGGCATACTTTGGAGGAATCAAGGCACTCCAATCTATCAAAAATATACTCTCCCCTTAATTGAAACTAGAAGCTCCAAGTACGTAGACTAATATAATTATATACCGATATATATTATTATACTGTATATATTTTTTCCCTTTCAACTTTATTTTTTGTTCCGTAACATGACTATATATCTCTGAGTTGATTGTTACTACTGTATATTATTATTTGTTATTATTTTGGTTATTTATTTTGTTTTTGTTAGTATTTATTTTCCTTATTACCAATATATATATGACTTAAAGTAAACATTGTCCCATGTTTTTTAATTTGTTGCCTGTAATGCCATGGAGAATATACTTTTAGACAGTGTGTGATAAAAAGACGAATTAGAAAGAAAGGAAAGAGAGGAAGAGTTGAAAGAAGTAAATAAAAAGAGAGGGCTATTTAAGTCAGCCATGTCCCAGTCAGGTGTGAGAAAAGGTTAATTAATGAAAGGAAGAATAATAGATTTTGAAGACGGTGATGCGATAAAAAAAGAAAAAAAAAGAGAGAAAATTAGGGGGAAAAAAGTAGAGGGAAGAGTAGGAAAAGTGCATGGGAGGAAAAGGGAGAAGAATGTAAACGGGGAATAATGGCATACGTAATGAAAATGTGACAAATGAGAATATAAGTGAAAGGAAAAAAAAGTTGAGTCAGGAGTGAAGTGAGAAGCAAAGAACTGACGATGAAAGAAAATAAATGACAAAAGTGAAAGAAATGAGGGAGGGAAAGAAATGAGGGAGGGAAAGAAATGAGGGAGGGAAAGAAATGACGGAGGGAAAGAAATGACGAAGGGAAAGAACTGACGATGAAAGAAAAGAAATGACAAAAGTGAAAGAAATGAGGAAGGGAAATAAATGAGGGAGGGAAAGAAATGACGGAGGGAAAGAAATGAGGAAGGGAAAGAAATGAGGGAGGGAAAGAAATGAGGGAGGGAAACAAATGACGGAGGGAAAGAAATGAGGAAGTGAAAGAAATGAGGGAGGGAAAGAAATGAGGGAGGGAAACAAAGTGATAATGGAGGAGAAATGTATTAATGGAGAGGTAAAGGGACTGTGGATAATGCGAAGAAAGGAGTGAAAGGAAAAAGTGCAAGGAGGAAGGAAATATATAAATAAAACAAGAAGGAGAAGGAAGGAAGGAAGGAAGGAAGTGACTCGGAATTGAGGGTATGATAATTAGATGAAGAAGAAGAAGAAGAAGAAGCAGAGAGTGAAAGGAAAGGTGAGAGAGAGAGAGAGAGAGAGAGAGAGAGAGAGAGAGAGAGAGAGAGAGAGAGGGGGGGAAAGGATTTGGGGGCGTGAGCAAAATTTAATGAAGATGATAGATTTGATTGATGGATATTAGGCGCCGCAACATCGAGGTCCTATAGCGCCAGAAAAAGGTGATAGAGAGGTGTGACAGCAAGCAGTAAGGAAATGAAAGAGGGACAGTTGAAGAACTGAAAGCTAATGGCTGGGGCCGAAGGGGCGCCAAAACCTTGTAAGTATTGCCCACATTAATTAATATAGGCAATACCCCCCTACGGGGTGAAGATGATAGAATGAGGAAACTGAATAATAATGATAATAACAAGAGGAATGAGTGAGAAAGAGATGAAAAACAGAGAGAAAGAAATGGGAGAGGAACATGGATATTTAGAAAGTATAGAGAAAGGAGGAATAAGAAGGAAAAGAGATAGGGAATTAGGAGGGATGAAAAACAAAGGAAGGAGGGAAATAAAGAGAGAAAAGGGGGTAACAGGAGAGGAAAAGGAAAAGGAAGGAGGGAAATAAAGAGAGAAAAGGGGATAACAGAAGAGGAAGGAAAAGGAAGAAAGTTGAAGCAGGGAAATAAAGAGAGAAAAGGAGTAACAGAAGAGGAAAGAGAAAAGAAAGGAGAGTGAAGGAGGGAAATAAAGAGAGAAAAGGAGTAAGAGAAGAGGAAAAGGAAAAGGAAGGAGGGAAATAAAGAGAGAAAAGGGGGTAACAGGAGAGGAAGGAAAAGGAAGGAAGGTGATGCAAGGAAATAAAGAGAGAAAAGGAGTAAGAGAAAAGGAAAAGTAAAAGAAGGAGGGAAATAAAGAGAGAAAAGGAGTAAGAGAAGAGGAAAATGAAAAAGAAGTAAGTTGAAGCAGGGAGATAAAGAGAGAAAAGGAGTAAGAGAAGAGGAAAGGGAAAAGGAAGGAGGGAAATAAAGAGGGAAAAGGGGGTAACAGGAAAGGAAAATGAAAAGGAAGGATGGAAATAAAGAGAAAAGGGGTAACAGAAGAGGAAGGAAAAGGAAGGAAGTGAGCAGGGAAGAAGGAAGGTGGTGGAGGGAAGGCCACCAGCTGTTGCCCAGAATCATCGTTCCGTTTTTCTCCATTAGGCACGTTAATGGCAGCATTAGTGTGGTGGTGCCAAGTCAGCACTGTACACTGGAAATGCTCTGGGTGTCTGGAGGCCTCTATATATATAATCTATACTCTACTCTGTATGTATGTATGTATGTGTATGTATGTCTCTATCCTCTTACATCTGGTTGGTTCTCTTTTGGTATGGCTCTATTGGGTTGCATGGTATTGTTGTTTATATTTGGGTCTATTCATTTCGTCTCATTAATTGGCTCTTTTTTTTTTTTTAATATATACGTCCTTCTTCATTTACACTGTTGGTGTTTGTATTTGGATAATTACTGGTATGTCTCTATTGGAGCTGTTGTTGTTTATGTATGACTCTATTCAGCTAAGGCTCATTGGCCATTAGAGAAGCACAGACCTAAATATACAGAAAACATTTAACTGACGTACAAACAGCCCGACAAAAGTAAACAAACAGACAAGAGGGGAGAAGGAGGGAAAGCTAGTGAGCAAATTAAGAGGGAAAGAGGGAAGGTAGGAAACTGATAAGGTGTGTGAAAGACAAGGAGATGTATTCCCCCACACCCTTTCCAGTTGTCAGACACAGAGGAAGCTGGAAATAGAGAAGTCTGGAAACAGGAGGCCACGACCAATTCACTTGTGTGTCATTAAACTTTACACAACAACAACAACAACACCAATAACATTGCTATACTAAGGCAACTTGGCACTTTATCACACTAACTAAACGTCAGTGAACAACCTTTTAGTTTGCCAACACAAGGTTACCCCGTGAAGGTCAGCAAATAAGTTTGTCTGAGTTTATAAGAGCTTTTCCCGACTCGCTGCAACCCCAGTCTTAAACACAGAGTCGCACAGACACGAAAAAAGAACCATAACCCTGGCCGTATCTTAAAAGTGTAAAATTTATGCAAGGAGTGAATCGACCCCAACTCCATACCTTCACTCCCACCTCCCCTCCACCTCCAGGCAACTCAGTCCAGCCACGAGGATAGGACACGGCCGAGGGAATGGAAGGTGCCCTGGGCCGAGAAAGGCTTTTAAAACTTTTGCAAGAGATGGGTTGGCGAGGATGGAAAAGAGTCTGGTTGTAATCATTATCTGGCGGTGTGTGTGTGTGTGTGTGTGTGTGCATATGTGTGTGTGTGTGTGTATATACTCTGATCATACTCAAGTTAATAATACACCCAGACTATTCAACATTTGAATGCTTCAATAAATATTTCCTTCACATTGTATTTCCCTTTGCACTAATAGGCCTACACCTTCCCTCCACACACACACACACCACACACACACACACACACACACACACACACACACACACACACACACACACTACCTTACCCAAGATACTGACCTCAATTTGTACTCCTGCACATACCTCACACGTACAAACACATCACTCGTCCTTCTGTACACACACACACACACACACACACACACACACACACACCCACACCCACACACACACACACACACACACACACACACACACACACACACACACACGTCTACCTCACTCCTTCCTGCCTCTTCCTTCCATTGCCTCGTGAATTAAAATGTTCAGGTGACGTTGTGTTTACCTTGGACCTTCTGGCCTGCTTCTGACACTCGGTAAGAGCAAAACATCTGTATACATTTTCTCATTTCCTTCATTACCTTTGACGTTACAACCTTTAAAAAAGTTAAGCGGCTTTCAAGTCTTTAATCTTTATCTTTCTTTCTCAGAATAGGAAAATATATATACTAATCTTTAAAGCGAGCATATTTATCAAATCTTGGATGACGTGGGCTTGCCTGGAACTCTTTAAATCTTTCTGTGTAATTTCCAGAATTTTTATCAGATTTTTGTTTTTGCTAAGAGTCAGTTATTGTCTTTTTTTTTTTTTTTTTTTTTTTTTTAATGCAAACCACATGCTGTAAGTTTCCCTATCATCCATGAAATCGCTTTGTATTAAAAAAAAAAAGAACATAGTCTTTAGTTTGTGTCTTTGATATTTGTTTCATTTTTTTATTTTTTGTTCTCAATTTTTTGGTTTATTCACCCTGCTTAGAGTTCATTTCAGGCATTCTCTTGTGAAACGAACACATTCTTACAAGTCGCGTGGAGAAATGTAGGTAATTTAACCCAGTCACCTCGATAATTCAAGTGTTTCTCCATACAAACAACGTGTGTATTAAAAAACAAAACAAAAATCTTCTCCAATACATAACTTTCATTACCTTCACATTCAATCTTTGTACTTTAGTTCGTTCAGGCATCTCGCTTTTCCTTGTGAGAGACGATCTTCTGGAAGGTAAACAAGCGCTTTAAGAATATATTATCAGCACACGAGAACTCTTCCACGCAGCTACCTACCTACCTTCCTTCTTCACACTGACCAAACACCAACCACTTTCACATTTTCATTCTCACACACACCTTTCTCCTCTTCACCTATTCTTACACACCACTCTCCACATTCCCTTCCTAACACACCACTCGACAACCCATCCACCTACCTCTCTAACACACCACTCACCACATCCCCTTCCTAACACACCACTCTCCACATTCCCTTCCTAACACACCACTCGACAACCCATCCCCCTCTCTAACACACCACTCACCACATCCCCTCTTCCATCCTTTCCATCCCCACCCTCCTTACACACCTCTAAATCCATACCCCTTCCTAACACACCACTCTTGCCATACATTACCCTCCTCCCTTGTCGTCCCTTCCTAACACACCACATTCCCACACCCACACCCATATATGCACACGCTACAGTAACAGTTCTATACCATATACGCCTCACTCTCTCTAACATTAACCCCATCCATTCTCATAGTACCTTCCCTCTTTCGTGCCTCACCTTCATTAGTACGAGTGCAACCCGAGCCAAAGAGGCCCCCATAAAAATGTAACCCTGTTCACCATATGGCCCAAGGGTTTGTTTTGGTTGGAAGCTCCGTGTTGACTACATGGGGAAGGGTGACTGATAATAGTGGATATCTGTCGGTTGTCCCCTTACATTCGGTAGTGTAGAAATTTTGACTGATAAAAAAAGGTAAAATGATAGTTACTCTGCCATCATATAATTTCATCTTCAGACAATAGATCTCTTGTGGCTTCTAGACCCCCATTGGCTTCATAATGTAAACCTTGCACTTCTACAGTAAATGACAAATTAAATATCTTAAATTCATGTTGAGTTCGTTTCAGAATCATGTAAGCGTCAGGTGTAACTCAATATTTTTTCACTAAGGTAATTACACTGTGCCATATGTGTCTACCCAATTTTCATATTAATTTTATGTAAGCTTTTCAGTCCTACAAGGTAATTCTTCTTTTCCTACGTGCTTCAGGTAAAGAATGGGATTGGTAGGTGGGGAGAAGTCTTCTACTTTGCTATCATTTCCCTTAATACTAGTAATTTAACTATGATAATATAATAATAAAACAATATCTCAAGGACCAATTGATGTGATGCTGTGTATACGTCCAATATTATACACTTGTGACACCATTATTATACAGTCTTCTTTTTTCGCATTTATTCTCCTCTGTCACTTTTCGAATATACCACTTTCACATCAAATCACATTTACCTTTCAAAACTCCTTCCCGCCAGCCCTCCTCCAACTCTTCTTCCACTTTCCCAGTCAACTTACATGTCATCCCACACTACATTTCCACCTCCTACTCCCTCTCCTCTCCTCCTCCTTCTTCTTCCCAGTCAATTTACACATCACCCCACACCACTTTCCCTTTTCTTCTTTCCTCCTCCACCTCCTCCTCTTATTTTTACCTTTACTCAATTTTTCTTTCCTTCCTTCCTTCCTTCCTTCCCTCCCTCCTTCCTTCATCT
>JAWZYT010001670.1:0-45000 GCA_034508575.1 Petrolisthes manimaculis
AAACTAACCTGTAACAAGATAAACTAACCTGTAACAAGATAAACTAACCTGTAACAAGATAAACTAACCTGTAACAAGATAAACTAACCTGTAACAAGATAAACTAACCTGTAACAAGATAAACTAACCTGTAACAAGATAAACTAACCTGTAACAAGATAAACTAACCTGTAACAAGATAAACTAACCTGTAACAAGATAAACTAACCTGTAACAAGATAAACTAACCTGTAACAAGATAAACTAACCTGTAACAAGATAAACTAACCTGTAACAAGATAAACTAACCTGTAACAAGATAAACTAACCTGTAACAAGATAAACTAACCTGTAACAAGATAAACTAACCTGTAACAAGATAAACTAACCTGTAACAAGATAAACTAACCTGTAACAAGATAAACTAACCTGTAACAAGATAAACTAACCTGTAACAAGATAAACTAACCTGTAACAAGATAAACTAACCTGTAACAAGATAAACTAACCTGTAACAAGATAAACTAACCTGTAACAAGATAAACTAACCTGTAACAAGATAAACTAACCTGTAACAAGATAAACTAACCTGTAACAAGATAAACTAACCTGTAACAAGATAAACTAACCTGTAACAAGATAAACTAACCTGTAACAAGATAAACTAACCTGTAACAAGATAAACTAACCTGTAACAAGATAAACTAACCTGTAACAAGATAAACTAACCTGTAACAAGATAAACTAACCTGTAACAAGATAAACTAACCTGTAACAAGATAAACTAACCTGTAACAAGATAAACTAACCTGTAACAAGATAAACTAACCTGTAACAAGATAAACTAACCTGTAACAAGATAAACTAACCTGTAACAAGATAAACTAACCTGTAACAAGATAAACTAACCTGTAACAAGATAAACTAACCTGTAACAAGATAAACTAACCTGTAACAAGATAAACTAACCTGTAACAAGATAAACTAACCTGTAACAAGATAAACTAACCTGTAACAAGATAAACTAACCTGTAACAAGATAAACTAACCTGTAACAAGATAAACTAACCTGTAACAAGATAAACTAACCTGTAACAAGATAAACTAACCTGTAACAAGATAAACTAACCTGTAACAAGATAAACTAACCTGTAACAAGATAAACTAACCTGTAACAAGATAAACTAACCTGTAACAAGATAAACTAACCTGTAACAAGATAAACTAACCTGTAACAAGATAAACTAACCTGTAACAAGATAAACTAACCTGTAACAAGATAAACTAACTAACCTGTAACAAGATAAACTAACCTGTAACAAGATAAACTAACCTGTAACAAGATAAACTAACCTGTAACAAGATAAACTAACCTGTAACAAGATAAACTAACCTGTAACAAGATAAACTAACCTGTAACAAGATAAACTAACCTGTAACAAGATAAACTAACCTGTAACAAGATAAACTAACCTGTAACAAGATAAACTAACCTGTAACAAGATAAACTAACCTGTAACAAGATAAACTAACCTGTAACAAGATAAACTAACCTGTAACAAGATAAACTAACCTGTAACAAGATAAACTAACCTGTAACAAGATAAACTAACCTGTAACAAGATAAACTAACCTGTAACAAGATAAACTAACCTGTAACAAGATAAACTAACCTGTAACAAGATAAACTAACCTGTAACAAGATAAACTAACCTGTAACAAGATAAACTAACCTGTAACAAGATAAACTAACCTGTAACAAGATAAACTAACCTGTAACAAGATAAACTAACCTGTAACAAGATAAACTAACCTGTAACAAGATAAACTAACCTGTAACAAGATAAACTAACCTGTAACAAGATAAACTAACCTGTAACAAGATAAACTAACCTGTAACAAGATAAACTAACCTGTAACAAGATAAACTAACCTGTAACAAGATAAACTAACCTGTAACAAGATAAACTAACCTGTAACAAGATAAACTAACCTGTAACAAGATAAACTAACCTGTAACAAGATAAACTAACCTGTAACAAGATAAACTAACCTGTAACAAGATAAACTAACCTGTAACAAGATAAACTAACCTGTAACAAGATAAACTAACCTGTAACAAGATAAACTAACCTGTAACAAGATAAACTAACCTGTAACAAGATAAACTAACCTGTAACAAGATAAACTAACCTGTAACAAGATAAACTAACCTGTAACAAGATAAACTAACCTGTAACAAGATAAACTAACCTGTAACAAGATAAACTAACCTGTAACAAGATAAACTAACCTGTAACAAGATAAACTAACCTGTAACAAGATAAACTAACCTGTAACAAGATAAACTAACCTGTAACAAGATAAACTAACCTGTAACAAGATAAACTAACCTGTAACAAGATAAACTAACCTGTAACAAGATAAACTAACCTGTAACAAGATAAACTAACCTGTAACAAGATAAACTAACCTGTAACAAGATAAACTAACCTGTAACAAGATAAACTAACCTGTAACAAGATAAACTAACCTGTAACAAGATAAACTAACCTGTAACAAGATAAACTAACCTGTAACAAGATAAACTAACCTGTAACAAGATAAACTAACCTGTAACAAGATAAACTAACCTGTAACAAGATAAACTAACCTGTAACAAGATAAACTAACCTGTAACAAGATAAACTAACCTGTAACAAGATAAACTAACCTGTAACAAGATAAACTAACCTGTAACAAGATAAACTAACCTGTAACAAGATAAACTAACCTGTAACAAGATAAACTAACCTGTAACAAGATAAACTAACCTGTAACAAGATAAACTAACCTGTAACAAGATAAACTAACCTGTAACAAGATAAACTAACCTGTAACAAGATAAACTAACCTGTAACAAGATAAACTAACCTGTAACAAGATAAACTAACCTGTAACAAGATAAACTAACCTGTAACAAGATAAACTAACCTGTAACAAGATAAACTAACCTGTAACAAGATAAACTAACCTGTAACAAGATAAACTAACCTGTAACAAGATAAACTAACCTGTAACAAGATAAACTAACCTGTAACAAGATAAACTAACCTGTAACAAGATAAACTAACCTGTAACAAGATAAACTAACCTGTAACAAGATAAACTAACCTGTAACAAGATAAACTAACCTGTAACAAGATAAACTAACCTGTAACAAGATAAACTAACCTGTAACAAGATAAACTAACCTGTAACAAGATAAACTAACCTGTAACAAGATAAACTAACCTGTAACAAGATAAACTAACCTGTAACAAGATAAACTAACCTGTAACAAGATAAACTAACCTGTAACAAGATAAACTAACCTGTAACAAGATAAACTAACCTGTAACAAGATAAACTAACCTGTAACAAGATAAACTAACCTGTAACAAGATAAACTAACCTGTAACAAGATAAACTAACCTGTAACAAGATAAACTAACCTGTAACAAGATAAACTAACCTGTAACAAGATAAACTAACCTGTAACAAGATAAACTAACCTGTAACAAGATAAACTAACCTGTAACAAGATAAACTAACCTGTAACAAGATAAACTAACCTGTAACAAGATAAACTAACCTGTAACAAGATAAACTAACCTGTAACAAGATAAACTAACCTGTAACAAGATAAACTAACCTGTAACAAGATAAACTAACCTGTAACAAGATAAACTAACCTGTAACAAGATAAACTAACCTGTAACAAGATAAACTAACCTGTAACAAGATAAACTAACCTGTAACAAGATAAACTAACCTGTAACAAGATAAACTAACCTGTAACAAGATAAACTAACCTGTAACAAGATAAACTAACCTGTAACAAGATAAACTAACCTGTAACAAGATAAACTAACCTGTAACAAGATAAACTAACCTGTAACAAGATAAACTAACCTGTAACAAGATAAACTAACCTGTAACAAGATAAACTAACCTGTAACAAGATAAACTAACCTGTAACAAGATAAACTAACCTGTAACAAGATAAACTAACCTGTAACAAGATAAACTAACCTGTAACAAGATAAACTAACCTGTAACAAGATAAACTAACCTGTAACAAGATAAACTAACCTGTAACAAGATAAACTAACCTGTAACAAGATAAACTAACCTGTAACAAGATAAACTAACCTGTAACAAGATAAACTAACCTGTAACAAGATAAACTAACCTGTAACAAGATAAACTAACCTGTAACAAGATAAACTAACCTGTAACAAGATAAACTAACCTGTAACAAGATAAACTAACCTGTAACAAGATAAACTAACCTGTAACAAGATAAACTAACCTGTAACAAGATAAACTAACCTGTAACAAGATAAACTAACCTGTAACAAGATAAACTAACCTGTAACAAGATAAACTAACCTGTAACAAGATAAACTAACCTGTAACAAGATAAACTAACCTGTAACAAGATAAACTAACCTGTAACAAGATAAACTAACCTGTAACAAGATAAACTAACCTGTAACAAGATAAACTAACCTGTAACAAGATAAACTAACCTGTAACAAGATAAACTAACCTGTAACAAGATAAACTAACCTGTAACAAGATAAACTAACCTGTAACAAGATAAACTAACCTGTAACAAGATAAACTAACCTGTAACAAGATAAACTAACCTGTAACAAGATAAACTAACCTGTAACAAGATAAACTAACCTGTAACAAGATAAACTAACCTGTAACAAGATAAACTAACCTGTAACAAGATAAACTAACCTGTAACAAGATAAACTAACCTGTAACAAGATAAACTAACCTGTAACAAGATAAACTAACCTGTAACAAGATAAACTAACCTGTAACAAGATAAACTAACCTGTAACAAGATAAACTAACCTGTAACAAGATAAACTAACCTGTAACAAGATAAACTAACCTGTAACAAGATAAACTAACCTGTAACAAGATAAACTAACCTGTAACAAGATAAACTAACCTGTAACAAGATAAACTAACCTGTAACAAGATAAACTAACCTGTAACAAGATAAACTAACCTGTAACAAGATAAACTAACCTGTAACAAGATAAACTAACCTGTAACAAGATAAACTAACCTGTAACAAGATAAACTAACCTGTAACAAGATAAACTAACCTGTAACAAGATAAACTAACCTGTAACAAGATAAACTAACCTGTAACAAGATAAACTAACCTGTAACAAGATAAACTAACCTGTAACAAGATAAACTAACCTGTAACAAGATAAACTAACCTGTAACAAGATAAACTAACCTGTAACAAGATAAACTAACCTGTAACAAGATAAACTAACCTGTAACAAGATAAACTAACCTGTAACAAGATAAACTAACCTGTAACAAGATAAACTAACCTGTAACAAGATAAACTAACCTGTAACAAGATAAACTAACCTGTAACAAGATAAACTAACCTGTAACAAGATAAACTAACCTGTAACAAGATAAACTAACCTGTAACAAGATAAACTAACCTGTAACAAGATAAACTAACCTGTAACAAGATAAACTAACCTGTAACAAGATAAACTAACCTGTAACAAGATAAACTAACCTGTAACAAGATAAACTAACCTGTAACAAGATAAACTAACCTGTAACAAGATAAACTAACCTGTAACAAGATAAACTAACCTGTAACAAGATAAACTAACCTGTAACAAGATAAACTAACCTGTAACAAGATAAACTAACCTGTAACAAGATAAACTAACCTGTAACAAGATAAACTAACCTGTAACAAGATAAACTAACCTGTAACAAGATAAACTAACCTGTAACAAGATAAACTAACCTGTAACAAGATAAACTAACCTGTAACAAGATAAACTAACCTGTAACAAGATAAACTAACCTGTAACAAGATAAACTAACCTGTAACAAGATAAACTAACCTGTAACAAGATAAACTAACCTGTAACAAGATAAACTAACCTGTAACAAGATAAACTAACCTGTAACAAGATAAACTAACCTGTAACAAGATAAACTAACCTGTAACAAGATAAACTAACCTGTAACAAGATAAACTAACCTGTAACAAGATAAACTAACCTGTAACAAGATAAACTAACCTGTAACAAGATAAACTAACCTGTAACAAGATAAACTAACCTGTAACAAGATAAACTAACCTGTAACAAGATAAACTAACCTGTAACAAGATAAACTAACCTGTAACAAGATAAACTAACCTGTAACAAGATAAACTAACCTGTAACAAGATAAACTAACCTGTGTAACAAGATAAACTAACCTGTAACAAGATAAACTAACCTGTAACAAGATAAACTAACCTGTAACAAGATAAACTAACCTGTAACAAGATAAACTAACCTGTAACAAGATAAACTAACCTGTAACAAGATAAACTAACCTGTAACAAGATAAACTAACCTGTAACAAGATAAACTAACCTGTAACAAGATAAACTAACCTGTAACAAGATAAACTAACCTGTAACAAGATAAACTAACCTGTAACAAGATAAACTAACCTGTAACAAGATAAACTAACCTGTAACAAGATAAACTAACCTGTAACAAGATAAACTAACCTGTAACAAGATAAACTAACCTGTAACAAGATAAACTAACCTGTAACAAGATAAACTAACCTGTAACAAGATAAACTAACCTGTAACAAGATAAACTAACCTGTAACAAGATAAACTAACCTGTAACAAGATAAACTAACCTGTAACAAGATAAACTAACCTGTAACAAGATAAACTAACCTGTAACAAGATAAACTAAACTAACCTGTAACAAGATAAACTAACCTGTAACAAGATAAACTAACCTGTAACAAGATAAACTAACCTGTAACAAGATAAACTAACCTGTAACAAGATAAACTAACCTGTAACAAGATAAACTAACCTGTAACAAGATAAACTAACCTGTAACAAGATAAACTAACCTGTAACAAGATAAACTAACCTGTAACAAGATAAACTAACCTGTAACAAGATAAACTAACCTGTAACAAGATAAACTAACCTGTAACAAGATAAACTAACCTGTAACAAGATAAACTAACCTGTAACAAGATAAACTAACCTGTAACAAGATAAACTAACCTGTAACAAGATAAACTAACCTGTAACAAGATAAACTAACCTGTAACAAGATAAACTAACCTGTAACAAGATAAACTAACCTGTAACAAGATAAACTAACCTGTAACAAGATAAACTAACCTGTAACAAGATAAACTAACCTGTAACAAGATAAACTAACCTGTAACAAGATAAACTAACCTGTAACAAGATAAACTAACCTGTAACAAGATAAACTAACCTGTAACAAGATAAACTAACCTGTAACAAGATAAACTAACCTGTAACAAGATAAACTAACCTGTAACAAGATAAACTAACCTGTAACAAGATAAACTAACCTGTAACAAGATAAACTAACCTGTAACAAGATAAACTAACCTGTAACAAGATAAACTAACCTGTAACAAGATAAACTAACCTGTAACAAGATAAACTAACCTGTAACAAGATAAACTAACCTGTAACAAGATAAACTAACCTGTAACAAGATAAACTAACCTGTAACAAGATAAACTAACCTGTAACAAGATAAACTAACCTGTAACAAGATAAACTAACCTGTAACAAGATAAACTAACCTGTAACAAGATAAACTAACCTGTAACAAGATAAACTAACCTGTAACAAGATAAACTAACCTGTAACAAGATAAACTAACCTGTAACAAGATAAACTAACCTGTAACAAGATAAACTAACCTGTAACAAGATAAACTAACCTGTAACAAGATAAACTAACCTGTAACAAGATAAACTAACCTGTAACAAGATAAACTAACCTGTAACAAGATAAACTAACCTGTAACAAGATAAACTAACCTGTAACAAGATAAACTAACCTGTAACAAGATAAACTAACCTGTAACAAGATAAACTAACCTGTAACAAGATAAACTAACCTGTAACAAGATAAACTAACCTGTAACAAGATAAACTAACCTGTAACAAGATAAACTAACCTGTAACAAGATAAACTAACCTGTAACAAGATAAACTAACCTGTAACAAGATAAACTAACCTGTAACAAGATAAACTAACCTGTAACAAGATAAACTAACCTGTAACAAGATAAACTAACCTGTAACAAGATAAACTAACCTGTAACAAGATAAACTAACCTGTAACAAGATAAACTAACCTGTAACAAGATAAACTAACCTGTAACAAGATAAACTAACCTGTAACAAGATAAACTAACCTGTAACAAGATAAACTAACCTGTAACAAGATAAACTAACCTGTAACAAGATAAACTAACCTGTAACAAGATAAACTAACCTGTAACAAGATAAACTAACCTGTAACAAGATAAACTAACCTGTAACAAGATAAACTAACCTGTAACAAGATAAACTAACCTGTAACAAGATAAACTAACCTGTAACAAGATAAACTAACCTGTAACAAGATAAACTAACCTGTAACAAGATAAACTAACCTGTAACAAGATAAACTAACCTGTAACAAGATAAACTAACCTGTAACAAGATAAACTAACCTGTAACAAGATAAACTAACCTGTAACAAGATAAACTAACCTGTAACAAGATAAACTAACCTGTAACAAGATAAACTAACCTGTAACAAGATAAACTAACCTGTAACAAGATAAACTAACCTGTAACAAGATAAACTAACCTGTAACAAGATAAACTAACCTGTAACAAGATAAACTAACCTGTAACAAGATAAACTAACCTGTAACAAGATAAACTAACCTGTAACAAGATAAACTAACCTGTAACAAGATAAACTAACCTGTAACAAGATAAACTAACCTGTAACAAGATAAACTAACCTGTAACAAGATAAACTAACCTGTAACAAGATAAACTAACCTGTAACAAGATAAACTAACCTGTAACAAGATAAACTAACCTGTAACAAGATAAACTAACCTGTAACAAGATAAACTAACCTGTAACAAGATAAACTAACCTGTAACAAGATAAACTAACCTGTAACAAGATAAACTAACCTGTAACAAGATAAACTAACCTGTAACAAGATAAACTAACCTGTAACAAGATAAACTAACCTGTAACAAGATAAACTAACCTGTAACAAGATAAACTAACCTGTAACAAGATAAACTAACCTGTAACAAGATAAACTAACCTGTAACAAGATAAACTAACCTGTAACAAGATAAACTAACCTGTAACAAGATAAACTAACCTGTAACAAGATAAACTAACCTGTAACAAGATAAACTAACCTGTAACAAGATAAACTAACCTGTAACAAGATAAACTAACCTGTAACAAGATAAACTAACCTGTAACAAGATAAACTAACCTGTAACAAGATAAACTAACCTGTAACAAGATAAACTAACCTGTAACAAGATAAACTAACCTGTAACAAGATAAACTAACCTGTAACAAGATAAACTAACCTGTAACAAGATAAACTAACCTGTAACAAGATAAACTAACCTGTAACAAGATAAACTAACCTGTAACAAGATAAACTAACCTGTAACAAGATAAACTAACCTGTAACAAGATAAACTAACCTGTAACAAGATAAACTAACCTGTAACAAGATAAACTAACCTGTAACAAGATAAACTAACCTGTAACAAGATAAACTAACCTGTAACAAGATAAACTAACCTGTAACAAGATAAACTAACCTGTAACAAGATAAACTAACCTGTAACAAGATAAACTAACCTGTAACAAGATAAACTAACCTGTAACAAGATAAACTAACCTGTAACAAGATAAACTAACCTGTAACAAGATAAACTAACCTGTAACAAGATAAACTAACCTGTAACAAGATAAACTAACCTGTAACAAGATAAACTAACCTGTAACAAGATAAACTAACCTGTAACAAGATAAACTAACCTGTAACAAGATAAACTAACCTGTAACAAGATAAACTAACCTGTAACAAGATAAACTAACCTGTAACAAGATAAACTAACCTGTAACAAGATAAACTAACCTGTAACAAGATAAACTAACCTGTAACAAGATAAACTAACCTGTAACAAGATAAACTAACCTGTAACAAGATAAACTAACCTGTAACAAGATAAACTAACCTGTAACAAGATAAACTAACCTGTAACAAGATAAACTAACCTGTAACAAGATAAACTAACCTGTAACAAGATAAACTAACCTGTAACAAGATAAACTAACCTGTAACAAGATAAACTAACCTGTAACAAGATAAACTAACCTGTAACAAGATAAACTAACCTGTAACAAGATAAACTAACCTGTAACAAGATAAACTAACCTGTAACAAGATAAACTAACCTGTAACAAGATAAACTAACCTGTAACAAGATAAACTAACCTGTAACAAGATAAACTAACCTGTAACAAGATAAACTAACCTGTAACAAGATAAACTAACCTGTAACAAGATAAACTAACCTGTAACAAGATAAACTAACCTGTAACAAGATAAACTAACCTGTAACAAGATAAACTAACCTGTAACAAGATAAACTAACCTGTAACAAGATAAACTAACCTGTAACAAGATAAACTAACCTGTAACAAGATAAACTAACCTGTAACAAGATAAACTAACCTGTAACAAGATAAACTAACCTGTAACAAGATAAACTAACCTGTAACAAGATAAACTAACCTGTAACAAGATAAACTAACCTGTAACAAGATAAACTAACCTGTAACAAGATAAACTAACCTGTAACAAGATAAACTAACCTGTAACAAGATAAACTAACCTGTAACAAGATAAACTAACCTGTAACAAGATAAACTAACCTGTAACAAGATAAACTAACCTGTAACAAGATAAACTAACCTGTAACAAGATAAACTAACCTGTAACAAGATAAACTAACCTGTAACAAGATAAACTAACCTGTAACAAGATAAACTAACCTGTAACAAGATAAACTAACCTGTAACAAGATAAACTAACCTGTAACAAGATAAACTAACCTGTAACAAGATAAACTAACCTGTAACAAGATAAACTAACCTGTAACAAGATAAACTAACCTGTAACAAGATAAACTAACCTGTAACAAGATAAACTAACCTGTAACAAGATAAACTAACCTGTAACAAGATAAACTAACCTGTAACAAGATAAACTAACCTGTAACAAGATAAACTAACCTGTAACAAGATAAACTAACCTGTAACAAGATAAACTAACCTGTAACAAGATAAACTAACCTGTAACAAGATAAACTAACCTGTAACAAGATAAACTAACCTGTAACAAGATAAACTAACCTGTAACAAGATAAACTAACCTGTAACAAGATAAACTAACCTGTAACAAGATAAACTAACCTGTAACAAGATAAACTAACCTGTAACAAGATAAACTAACCTGTAACAAGATAAACTAACCTGTAACAAGATAAACTAACCTGTAACAAGATAAACTAACCTGTAACAAGATAAACTAACCTGTAACAAGATAAACTAACCTGTAACAAGATAAACTAACCTGTAACAAGATAAACTAACCTGTAACAAGATAAACTAACCTGTAACAAGATAAACTAACCTGTAACAAGATAAACTAACCTGTAACAAGATAAACTAACCTGTAACAAGATAAACTAACCTGTAACAAGATAAACTAACCTGTAACAAGATAAACTAACCTGTAACAAGATAAACTAACCTGTAACAAGATAAACTAACCTGTAACAAGATAAACTAACCTGTAACAAGATAAACTAACCTGTAACAAGATAAACTAACCTGTAACAAGATAAACTAACCTGTAACAAGATAAACTAACCTGTAACAAGATAAACTAACCTGTAACAAGATAAACTAACCTGTAACAAGATAAACTAACCTGTAACAAGATAAACTAACCTGTAACAAGATAAACTAACCTGTAACAAGATAAACTAACCTGTAACAAGATAAACTAACCTGTAACAAGATAAACTAACCTGTAACAAGATAAACTAACCTGTAACAAGATAAACTAACCTGTAACAAGATAAACTAACCTGTAACAAGATAAACTAACCTGTAACAAGATAAACTAACCTGTAACAAGATAAACTAACCTGTAACAAGATAAACTAACCTGTAACAAGATAAACTAACCTGTAACAAGATAAACTAACCTGTAACAAGATAAACTAACCTGTAACAAGATAAACTAACCTGTAACAAGATAAACTAACCTGTAACAAGATAAACTAACCTGTAACAAGATAAACTAACCTGTAACAAGATAAACTAACCTGTAACAAGATAAACTAACCTGTAACAAGATAAACTAACCTGTAACAAGATAAACTAACCTGTAACAAGATAAACTAACCTGTAACAAGATAAACTAACCTGTAACAAGATAAACTAACCTGTAACAAGATAAACTAACCTGTAACAAGATAAACTAACCTGTAACAAGATAAACTAACCTGTAACAAGATAAACTAACCTGTAACAAGATAAACTAACCTGTAACAAGATAAACTAACCTGTAACAAGATAAACTAACCTGTAACAAGATAAACTAACCTGTAACAAGATAAACTAACCTGTAACAAGATAAACTAACCTGTAACAAGATAAACTAACCTGTAACAAGATAAACTAACCTGTAACAAGATAAACTAACCTGTAACAAGATAAACTAACCTGTAACAAGATAAACTAACCTGTAACAAGATAAACTAACCTGTAACAAGATAAACTAACCTGTAACAAGATAAACTAACCTGTAACAAGATAAACTAACCTGTAACAAGATAAACTAACCTGTAACAAGATAAACTAACCTGTAACAAGATAAACTAACCTGTAACAAGATAAACTAACCTGTAACAAGATAAACTAACCTGTAACAAGATAAACTAACCTGTAACAAGATAAACTAACCTGTAACAAGATAAACTAACCTGTAACAAGATAAACTAACCTGTAACAAGATAAACTAACCTGTAACAAGATAAACTAACCTGTAACAAGATAAACTAACCTGTAACAAGATAAACTAACCTGTAACAAGATAAACTAACCTGTAACAAGATAAACTAACCTGTAACAAGATAAACTAACCTGTAACAAGATAAACTAACCTGTAACAAGATAAACTAACCTGTAACAAGATAAACTAACCTGTAACAAGATAAACTAACCTGTAACAAGATAAACTAACCTGTAACAAGATAAACTAACCTGTAACAAGATAAACTAACCTGTAACAAGATAAACTAACCTGTAACAAGATAAACTAACCTGTAACAAGATAAACTAACCTGTAACAAGATAAACTAACCTGTAACAAGATAAACTAACCTGTAACAAGATAAACTAACCTGTAACAAGATAAACTAACCTGTAACAAGATAAACTAACCTGTAACAAGATAAACTAACCTGTAACAAGATAAACTAACCTGTAACAAGATAAACTAACCTGTAACAAGATAAACTAACCTGTAACAAGATAAACTAACCTGTAACAAGATAAACTAACCTGTAACAAGATAAACTAACCTGTAACAAGATAAACTAACCTGTAACAAGATAAACTAACCTGTAACAAGATAAACTAACCTGTAACAAGATAAACTAACCTGTAACAAGATAAACTAACCTGTAACAAGATAAACTAACCTGTAACAAGATAAACTAACCTGTAACAAGATAAACTAACCTGTAACAAGATAAACTAACCTGTAACAAGATAAACTAACCTGTAACAAGATAAACTAACCTGTAACAAGATAAACTAACCTGTAACAAGATAAACTAACCTGTAACAAGATAAACTAACCTGTAACAAGATAAACTAACCTGTAACAAGATAAACTAACCTGTAACAAGATAAACTAACCTGTAACAAGATAAACTAACCTGTAACAAGATAAACTAACCTGTAACAAGATAAACTAACCTGTAACAAGATAAACTAACCTGTAACAAGATAAACTAACCTGTAACAAGATAAACTAACCTGTAACAAGATAAACTAACCTGTAACAAGATAAACTAACCTGTAACAAGATAAACTAACCTGTAACAAGATAAACTAACCTGTAACAAGATAAACTAACCTGTAACAAGATAAACTAACCTGTAACAAGATAAACTAACCTGTAACAAGATAAACTAACCTGTAACAAGATAAACTAACCTGTAACAAGATAAACTAACCTGTAACAAGATAAACTAACCTGTAACAAGATAAACTAACCTGTAACAAGATAAACTAACCTGTAACAAGATAAACTAACCTGTAACAAGATAAACTAACCTGTAACAAGATAAACTAACCTGTAACAAGATAAACTAACCTGTAACAAGATAAACTAACCTGTAACAAGATAAACTAACCTGTAACAAGATAAACTAACCTGTAACAAGATAAACTAACCTGTAACAAGATAAACTAACCTGTAACAAGATAAACTAACCTGTAACAAGATAAACTAACCTGTAACAAGATAAACTAACCTGTAACAAGATAAACTAACCTGTAACAAGATAAACTAACCTGTAACAAGATAAACTAACCTGTAACAAGATAAACTAACCTGTAACAAGATAAACTAACCTGTAACAAGATAAACTAACCTGTAACAAGATAAACTAACCTGTAACAAGATAAACTAACCTGTAACAAGATAAACTAACCTGTAACAAGATAAACTAACCTGTAACAAGATAAACTAACCTGTAACAAGATAAACTAACCTGTAACAAGATAAACTAACCTGTAACAAGATAAACTAACCTGTAACAAGATAAACTAACCTGTAACAAGATAAACTAACCTGTAACAAGATAAACTAACCTGTAACAAGATAAACTAACCTGTAACAAGATAAACTAACCTGTAACAAGATAAACTAACCTGTAACAAGATAAACTAACCTGTAACAAGATAAACTAACCTGTAACAAGATAAACTAACCTGTAACAAGATAAACTAACCTGTAACAAGATAAACTAACCTGTAACAAGATAAACTAACCTGTAACAAGATAAACTAACCTGTAACAAGATAAACTAACCTGTAACAAGATAAACTAACCTGTAACAAGATAAACTAACCTGTAACAAGATAAACTAACCTGTAACAAGATAAACTAACCTGTAACAAGATAAACTAACCTGTAACAAGATAAACTAACCTGTAACAAGATAAACTAACCTGTAACAAGATAAACTAACCTGTAACAAGATAAACTAACCTGTAACAAGATAAACTAACCTGTAACAAGATAAACTAACCTGTAACAAGATAAACTAACCTGTAACAAGATAAACTAACCTGTAACAAGATAAACTAACCTGTAACAAGATAAACTAACCTGTAACAAGATAAACTAACCTGTAACAAGATAAACTAACCTGTAACAAGATAAACTAACCTGTAACAAGATAAACTAACCTGTAACAAGATAAACTAACCTGTAACAAGATAAACTAACCTGTAACAAGATAAACTAACCTGTAACAAGATAAACTAACCTGTAACAAGATAAACTAACCTGTAACAAGATAAACTAACCTGTAACAAGATAAACTAACCTGTAACAAGATAAACTAACCTGTAACAAGATAAACTAACCTGTAACAAGATAAACTAACCTGTAACAAGATAAACTAACCTGTAACAAGATAAACTAACCTGTAACAAGATAAACTAACCTGTAACAAGATAAACTAACCTGTAACAAGATAAACTAACCTGTAACAAGATAAACTAACCTGTAACAAGATAAACTAACCTGTAACAAGATAAACTAACCTGTAACAAGATAAACTAACCTGTAACAAGATAAACTAACCTGTAACAAGATAAACTAACCTGTAACAAGATAAACTAACCTGTAACAAGATAAACTAACCTGTAACAAGATAAACTAACCTGTAACAAGATAAACTAACCTGTAACAAGATAAACTAACCTGTAACAAGATAAACTAACCTGTAACAAGATAAACTAACCTGTAACAAGATAAACTAACCTGTAACAAGATAAACTAACCTGTAACAAGATAAACTAACCTGTAACAAGATAAACTAACCTGTAACAAGATAAACTAACCTGTAACAAGATAAACTAACCTGTAACAAGATAAACTAACCTGTAACAAGATAAACTAACCTGTAACAAGATAAACTAACCTGTAACAAGATAAACTAACCTGTAACAAGATAAACTAACCTGTAACAAGATAAACTAACCTGTAACAAGATAAACTAACCTGTAACAAGATAAACTAACCTGTAACAAGATAAACTAACCTGTAACAAGATAAACTAACCTGTAACAAGATAAACTAACCTGTAACAAGATAAACTAACCTGTAACAAGATAAACTAACCTGTAACAAGATAAACTAACCTGTAACAAGATAAACTAACCTGTAACAAGATAAACTAACCTGTAACAAGATAAACTAACCTGTAACAAGATAAACTAACCTGTAACAAGATAAACTAACCTGTAACAAGATAAACTAACCTGTAACAAGATAAACTAACCTGTAACAAGATAAACTAACCTGTAACAAGATAAACTAACCTGTAACAAGATAAACTAACCTGTAACAAGATAAACTAACCTGTAACAAGATAAACTAACCTGTAACAAGATAAACTAACCTGTAACAAGATAAACTAACCTGTAACAAGATAAACTAACCTGTAACAAGATAAACTAACCTGTAACAAGATAAACTAACCTGTAACAAGATAAACTAACCTGTAACAAGATAAACTAACCTGTAACAAGATAAACTAACCTGTAACAAGATAAACTAACCTGTAACAAGATAAACTAACCTGTAACAAGATAAACTAACCTGTAACAAGATAAACTAACCTGTAACAAGATAAACTAACCTGTAACAAGATAAACTAACCTGTAACAAGATAAACTAACCTGTAACAAGATAAACTAACCTGTAACAAGATAAACTAACCTGTAACAAGATAAACTAACCTGTAACAAGATAAACTAACCTGTAACAAGATAAACTAACCTGTAACAAGTGGACATGAGGTGTATCCGTCATAAAGGTGTCTGGGTTTGTCTCCTTTAAGCACCAACGACAGATTCTTACCAAGGACGCCAACCTGACCAGCTATAACAACAAAAAGTACATAATAAGTACAAAATAAATACACAAAAGTACATAATAAGTACAAAATAATTACACAAAAATACAAAATAAGTACAAAATAATTACACAAAAGTACAAAATAATTACACAAAAGTACAAAATAATTACACATAAGCACACAATAACACAAAAGTACACTAAGTACAAAATAAGTACACCATAAGTATATGCAAGTACAAAATAAGTACACAATAATCATGCAAAAGTACACAAAATTACATAAAAGTACACGATAAGTTGGATAAGAGCTGTGGAAAAATGAGAATAATGTAAATACAACAAAAACAACTTGAACAACAACAACAAAAAAAACTTCAACAACCACAACCACAACAACAATAAAAACAACTTCAACACCCACAACAAAAACAACTTGAACAACAACAAAAACAACGGTATTTTTACAGTAAACCTGGGTTCAGTAAAACGTATATATTAGTATGTTTTACCACTAATTAGGACCATTCTAAGACTATTTTCTTCAATGGTGTTTCTCTCGGAAATGCCCCGTTTTCGAGATATGCCCAGTTTTCATACCCCATGGGAATCCGGGGTTTTGGGTGGGAGAAAACATGCTGTACACTATGGCGTTGCCTTTATAATACACTTCTTAACTTTGTTTCTCTTAGAAATGACTCGTTTTCGAGATATGCCCAGTTTTCATACCCCATACAAACTTGGGGGAGAGCCTGGGAATACGGGGTTTTGGGTGGGGGAAAACACTATCTATCAGTGTTGCAAATGTTGTAATATTCACGCCACTTGTGGCTGTATTGGCTATATTTTGTTTTGGGAATACTGTGTTTGAGCGTCCTGTATCCATCTACGTTCCTGGATATTTACCCGGTAACTTCTATTTGTTATACCGGTTTTATGCCCAGGTTAGGCCCGGTAGTTAGCCCAGCTTAGGTACCGGTAGTCTGTCGTGGTCTAGGTTAGGTTAGGTTAGGTCAGGTTAGGTAATACTAATTCCCAAAATAACCATTTGATTTGAATATCTAGCACAACCCAAGCCAACACGTGTTGTAATGCTGCTGTTTGGGCTATAATTGTATCGGTCTCGAAAACTTTGTTATTTCGCTTTTATTTCCGGTTTCAAGTGTTTACTTAATTAAGACAATTACATATTATAAAGGCAACGCCATAGTGTACAGCATGTTTTCTCCCACCCAAAACCCCGGATTCCCAGGCTCTCCCCCAAGTTTGTATGGGGTATGAAAACTGGGCATATCTCAAAAACGGGGCATTTCCGAGAGAAACACCATTGAAGAAAATAGTCTTAGAATGGTCCTAATTAGTGGTAAAACATACTAATATATACGTTTTACTGAACACAGGTTTACTGTAAATTTACCAAAACAACTTCAACAACAACAACAACTTCAACAACAACCACAACAACAACCACAACCTACCAACAGCAGCAGCCGTCTTTGATGTGGGTACATTTGAAGAGTCTCCCAACCCAAACACATTAGGGTATCGGACGTGTTGTAGCGTTTCCTTGTTGACGTCCAGGTATCCGGCCGCGTCCACCAGTTGGCTACACTGACGCAGGACATCCGGGGAGCTCATGGGAGGGGTTACGTGTAGCATCTCGTACTATGGGGAGGAGGGGGGGGAGCGGCATATTAAAAAGATTAGATAGATAGATAGATAGATAATGGTTGGATAGAAAGATAGGTAAGTAGATGTATAGATAATAAATGGATGGATATATAGTTAGATGAATAAATAAATAGATAGATAATGAATGGATGGATAGAAAGATAGGTAAGTAGATAGATAGATGAATAAATAAATAGATAGATAGATAATGAATGGATGTATGGATAGATAGATGAATAAATAAATAGATAGATAGATAATAGATGGATGGATATATAGATAGATGAATAAATAAATAGATAGATTGATAATGAATGGATGGATGGATATATATATATATAGAGAGAGAGAGATGAATAAATTAAGATAGATAATGGATAGAGATAGATGAATAAATAAATAGATAGATAGATAATGAATGGATGGATAGATATAGATAGGTAATTAGATAGATAGATAGATAGATAGATAGATTCAAAGATAAGTATTATATCCTAATAATAATAATTTTAACTTTTACCTGGTATGTCTTTCAGTTAACGATACATTACCAAGATAAATACTACAGGTACATAATTATATCCTAACTCAATAATTTTCTCTGACGAAAGATAATAATAATTTTAACACATTACCTGGTATGTCTTAAGGTCTTCTGGATCATCTAAATTCTGGAAAATAGCTTCCTTAGAGTCGGGCTTCACTTCAATGAGGTTGTGTCGGAGATTGACGCTGATGTTTCGCTCTTTGACGATCTGTTGTGACATTAAAACATATGGGAAACTTGAAACATGATAAAAATTAGTACCCTCAGGTTATTATTGTATATAATTATTCACATATCATGATAGAGAGAGAGAGAGAGAGTGAGTGAGAAAGAGAGAGAGAGAGAGAGAGAGAGTGAGACAGAGACAGAGAGAGACAGACAGAGACAGAGAGAGAGAGAGAGAGAGAGAGAGAGACAGAGAGAGAGAGAGAGAGAGAGAGAGACAGAGAGACAGAGACACACACAGAGACAGAGAGAGACAGAAAGACAGAGAGAAAGAGACACACACACACACACATTGATACCTAAATAAATTAAAAGGCTAACTTATTCTTACATACATCTGACCATAAGTTACTCACCTCCCACAAGGCATCAGCGTACTTCTTTATCCCAAAAATAACAGGCAGGGAAGTGTTGTAGATAATATTGGCCTGGTCTCTCTTCCCATGCTGGTGAACAAAGTATATTAAAAAGTATATTAAAAAGCATATTAAAAAGTAAATTAAAAAGTATATTAAAAAGTAAATTAAAAAGTAAATTAAAAAGTATATTAAAAAGTAAATTAAAAAGTATATTATAAAGTATATTAAAAAGTATATTAAAAAGTAAATTAAAAAGTATATTATAAAGTATATTAAAAATTATATTAAAAAGTAAATTAAAAAGTATATTAAAAAGTATATTAAAAAGTAAATTAAAAAGTATATTATAAAGTACATTAAAAAGTAAATTAAAAAGTATATTAAAAAGTATATTAAAAAGTATATTAAATAGTATATTAAATAGTATATTAAAAATTATATTAAAAAGTAAATTAACATTGCATAATCTGAATCAAAAATAGTCTCTTTTTGCATTTTTTTCCCACCCAATTTTCCCCTTTTTACTTTTTACATATTTTCCAACCAACCAAATCTTTTCTTTCTCTTTCTCTCACCTTGCGAAAATATTCCTCGGCGATGTAAAAACAATAATACAATAGTCTCTTTTTGCAAATTTTTCCCACCCTTTTTACTTTTTACATATTTTCCACCCAACCAAATATTTTCTTTCTCTTTCTCTCACCTTGCGAAAATATTCCTCAGAGATGTAAAAACAATAAACTTTTTGCATTTTTTTCACACCTAATTTTCCCCTTTTTACTTTTCACATATTATCCAACCAACCAAATGTTTTCTTTCTCTTTCTCTCACTTTGCAAAAATATTCCTCGGAGATTTAAAAACAACAATACCTGTAATCTCTTTTTCCATTTTTTTCACACCCAATCTTCCCCTTTTTTCTCTTTACATATTTTCCAACCAACCAAATATTTTCTTTCTCTTTCTCTCATCTTGCAAGAATATTCCTCGGAGATATAAAAACAATAATAGTCTCTTTTTGCAAATTTTTCCCACCCTTTTTACTTTTTACATATTTTCCAACCAACCAAATTTTTTCTCTCTCTTTCTCTCACCTTGCAAAAATATTCCTCGGCGATGTAAAAACAATAATAGTCTCTTTTTGCATTTTTTTCCCACCCAATTTTCCCCTTTTTACTTTTTACATATTTTCCAACCAACCAATTTTTTTCTTTCTCTTTCTCTCACCTTGCGAAAATATTCCTCTGCGATGTACATAATTTTCTGAGGTGCGCCGGCACACTTGATGGGCGTGGCGGGGAAACTGAAGAGGGCGTTACCTTGCCGGAAGTTCTGGAGGGCAGCGAGGGTTTTGTTGACGTAGAGTGTGGAGTAATTGGAGCACACGCCAGGAGTCTCAAAGGCAGCGGGTAAACCTTTGATCTGAACGAACGAAGGAAGGAACGAGGGAAGATGTGAGTGGGTGGATGTTAGTGGATGATGGAAGAAAGTGGAATGATGGATGGAGAAGTAAGTGGATGGATGGAGGAAGAAAGTGGAATGGATGGATGGAGAAAGAAAGTGGATGGAGGATAAAGGTGGATGGATGGAGGAAGGAATTAAAGGATGGAGGAAGAAGGATGTGGAGGAAGAAATAAGTGGATGGATGGAGAATGAAGTAAGTGGATGGATGGAGGATAAAGTAAGTGGATGGATGGAAGAAGGTGGATGGATGGAGAAAGTGGATGGATGGAGGAAGAAAGTGGATGGAGAAAGAGGAATGGATGGATGGAGGAAGGAATTAAAGGAATGGAGGAAGATGTAAGTAAGTGGATGGAGGAAGAAGGAAATAAGGAAAGAAATTGAGGAATAAAGGAGAGAGATGGAAGAAGAAAAAATAAAATATCTCACGTTCATGTGAAAAAAAAAATTACGCCACAACTAATAACGAAAAAAAAAGTATTAAATTAAAAAGAAAAGTCTTCAATAACACAATAGAAAAACAAAATATATATCAAATGGAAGAAAAAAATAAATAAAATATGTAACTAAGAAATAACTGATACAATGAAAAAAAAAAAAAATGAAAAAAGAAGATATAACTAAAAAAAAAAATGAAAAAGAAGATATAACAAAAAAAAAAAAAAAAAATGAAAAAAGAAGATATAACTAAAAAAAAAAAAAAAAAAAAAAAAAAAAGAAGATATAACTAAAAAAAAATGAAAAAATGAAAAAAAAAAAAAATATCTGTGTTATTAGACCTGGTGGTAGTTGAGTTGCATTCCGAGGGCGACCACCAGGTACTCGTATTGAACCTGTTGTCCGTCTTGTGTCGTCACTGTGTTGTTGTCTGGT
Source organism: Petrolisthes manimaculis (assembly GCA_034508575.1). Taxonomy (NCBI): domain Eukaryota; kingdom Metazoa; phylum Arthropoda; class Malacostraca; order Decapoda; family Porcellanidae; genus Petrolisthes; species Petrolisthes manimaculis. The sequence continues at coordinate 22,273 of JAWZYT010001670.1, forward strand.
TCAAAACTCACGGCACGCTGCTTGATCCAGTCTGCTTTCTTGGGCAACACCTACAACAATAACAACAACAATAACAACAATAACAACAACAACAATAATAATAATAATAATGACAGTAATAATAATAATAATAATAATAATAATAATAATAATAATAATAATAATAATAATAATAATAATAATAATAATAATAATGACAGTAATAATAATAATAATAATAATAATAATAATAATAATAACAGTAATAACAGTAATGACAATAAGAACAGTAGTAATAATAATGATAACAATAACAACAATATCAACAATAACAATAATAATAATAACAGTAACAAAAACAATAATAATAACAATAAGAACAGTAATAACAATAATAATAACAATAAGAACAGTAATAACAATAATAATAACAATAACAACAATAATAATAATAACACACACCAAATGTTATCCTACAACTACTGTACAACAATAACTATAACAATAATAATAACAACAATAACAACTGCAATAAAAAAAAAAAAAAAAAAAAAAAAAAAAAAAAAAAAAAAAAACACAAACAGGGTCCCATAATGAATACAGAATAAAACAAATTAATAAATCGTTACCCACTTGACTCATTGGTTTCCCAGAATCCTCCAATTTTTTCATCCCTCCTCCAACCAACGTCCACATGGGTTGGTAATAATGCATCTGCGGAAAAATTGGTAATAATGCATCTGCGGAAAAATTGGTAATAATGCATCTGCGGAAAAATTGGTAATAATGCATCTGCGGAAAAATTGGTAATAATGCATCTGCGGAAAAATTGGTACAGTAATAATGAACCTAAAAAAAAAAAAATTATTATACACAAAAATATTACAAACATTACATATTACAATATTACAATATTAGCCCAAAAATGACCATTTGATGGAATCGTGATATCATAAGACAGCAATAAAAGGGTTAATAATAAATTAAATTTGGAATACATTTTGGCAAGATTTAAAATAAGCACAGAGAAGGTCAACTGATCTCTAAATAAAATCCTCACCATTATAATATATAGGTAAAGTGATGGTCTAATGTTCTGCAACCTGGTGAATAAAAGCGAGCTATTTGAGTTAATTTTATGAACCAAAATTGCACACACCAACAGCTATAGTTTGGGATCATTTTTCGAAGCCATCTCATTGGAAGGTGTTGCAGTACATTAGACCATCACTTTACAGTACCTTGACAGCCTCATATCTCCAGTTTAAGTGGAGAGAAAACAAAAACAAAAATTGAACACTCAAATTAACTTAATAATTATTCGTGAAAACTTGATGGCTATTATACCAATCTTCACAAGTTGAAATTTCACCAAAATTACATGGTTAGGTAAATGTTAGGTAAAGAATCAATAATTAAATGAGTAACCACATTTGTCTTTAATAATAAATATAATTTACATTAAGACATCTACAGCAGTGTAAGTACAGGTAGAAAATTGTAAGTTTGATTACTTATAAATAATCCTTTAATTAAATTTGGTACGTATTCCATAATAATATGTACAAAAATTATCCAAGCAGCCAATGCCTCCTTAAATAATACTACAACATGTTATTACATCATTATTTTTGTTTATTTGGCACTGATTACAAGTTCAATGCATTAATTATTAAGCCAATTTCTATTATGTGTGGTGGATATTGTTGTTGTTGTGATGTGACCAAGCTTCATCAACACTGTTCACCAGTATTGTATTGGGTTGATTTGTATTCCAAGACGGCTTGCTTTTAACGGTTACAGCTTGGCACCACTTGGTATCTAAGCGGCCAACAAAAACAGTACAGAGCAAGCTTGGTGAAAAGCGAGCAAGCTTGGTGAAAAGCCAGCGAGCTTCGTGTCGCTTGGACAACAAAAACCGGACACTATAATAGTAACATTATACAATACAATACTTACATCAGCTGGTTCAATAACAGCAACATTTCCTTGGCCGAGTTTGGATGCAAATTTAGCAGCAGTAGCACAACCTCCAGCACCACCACCAACAACAACAACCTTATAACTAAATAATAACATAATATTATAATGTATTAGTAGTGTACTGTATATATATAACTAGTTCAACATAATATTATAATGTATTAGTAGTATACTGTATAGTCATGGCATGTAGTCCTTACACAGACGGACAGAGAAAAAAAAATATATATATATATATATACTGTATAATAATATTAATAAACAAACTAAATTTGATAGATAAAATAAATTAAATAATAAATAACAAAGTAATTGAAATAAATGAAATAAATAAAATAATACACAAAGTAAATACTGTACACTCTCCTCTTTTTTTATTACATTATAGGTTGGTGAAGGGTTGTGTCGCATAAAGTGAATTTGGCATAAAGTAAATTGTACATTTCCATAAGAAATAATGGAACTTTAACTTGAAAATGGAGCCTCCTTGTTCCTGTTATTTTAAGAGTTCGTGTAAATTGCATTTATTTAATTTTTTTCATGATACGCACTATTTCAAATTTGCATAATTTAAACTCACATAAAAAGAGAGGAGAGTGTATATAAAAAAGTGCCTATATTTCGTTGTTACCTTTTGTGAACCTTATATGATGTAGAGAAGGCAGCAGTGTTCCTTAATGTCCGGCAGCTGTTTGTACCGCGGTGAAGGAACCTACACGTCCAACCCAACATTCTCACCAACATCTGAAAAATATTGAATAATTAATGAATACAAAAAATACAGTAAATATTTAATAATTAATGGATGAAAAAAAATACAGTAAATATTTAATAATTAATGGATGAAAAAAAATACAGTAAATATTTAATAATTAATGGATGAAAAAAATACAGTAAACATTTAATAATTAATGAATAAAAAAAATACAGTAAATAATTAATAATTAATGGATGAAAAAAAATACAGTAAATATTTAATAATTAATGGATGAAAAAAATACAGTAAATATTTAATAATTAATGGATGAAAAAATTATCTGGAATTTAATTAAGGGGGTGCGGGAATAGGGGACAGGCTTAGGGGGGGTTTAGGGGGTGTGGGAATAGGGGACAGGCTTGGGGGGGTTAGGGGGGTGCAGGAATAGGGGACAGGCTTGGGGGGGTTAGGGGGGTGCGGGAATAGGGGACAGGCTTTGGGGGGTTAGGGGGGTGCGGGAATAGGGGACAGGCTTTCTGTTTAGGTTGAACATTAAATATAGACCTAACCTGTATATTATTATAAAATATTAATGACAAATTTTCACTGCCCGACTAAAAAATAATTAAATTGGTTGTCTATGGAGCCATCGTATCGGTTCCATGTCATCGTATTTACCACCAATGTTCTTGAATACGACCTTGCCATATTGCGTCATTGGTTTTAGCAGTGTTGTCAGTTATGGGGAGTTTTCCTTAGATATGGAGAATTTCCCTAGATATGGGGAAATTATATATCGATCACGAGTAAATGGGGAAATTACATATTGTTCGAGTAAATAGGAAAATAATTATTATACATAAGGATTGTTCAAAAGTAAATGGGAAAATTACATATAGATTGTTCAAGAATAAATGGGTATATTTCTACCAGACGAAAATAATATAAAGATGATGGTAGAAAAAAATATACGATTATTTTTCATGAGTAAACAGGGAATTTCTGGGGTAAAAAGGGAAATTGTGAAAGTTGAAGTTGGGGTAATTTCCTCACGTATCCTCCCCCATATAATAAAAAAAAAAACTAATAAAATTAAATATATCTTTTATAAAAAAAACACCATTGAATAAAATAGTCTTAGAAAAAACTCACTAATATTTAAAACATTATTATTATTTACCTATTATTCAACACAGGTGGTTTTCTGTATAAATACCGTTATTATTATTATTTATTTATATTTCCATCTTTCTTAATTAATTAAATGCTGTCTTATTAAGTTATTATCTCTCTAATTAACACGTATCTTCTCTCCAATCAATCAATCAATCTTTACTTTAATTAATAGAATATAAAATAATAAAAAAAAAGTAATTTAACAATCCATCTTTACTATAATATAATATCTTACAAAAAAAGTTATTTAATAGAATATCTTACAAAAAAAAGTTATTTAATTGTTTACAAAAAAAAGTTATTAACACTTACCAGCTGACAAAAAAAATGGACGTATTTGCCTTCAACAACAACAACAAAAAACAACTGCTGTGTTTGACTGCTTGAACCTCACTGCTTGCCTGCTTGCCTGCTTGCTACTAGACTGAAACTGAATGTAAATACTAAACTAAATAAATACTAAACTAATTAATAAATAGTCACTTAAATTAATATATACAGACAATGACTACCTTCTGCTGACTGCTTGTACCTCACTGCTTGCCTGCTTCTGCCTGCTACTAGACTGAAAATGTATATAAAGTAATACTAATATATACAGACAGTGGCTACCTTCTTCTGCTTGCTAGACTGAGTGAGTGAGACTGATGAATGTACGTGTTGTTGTTCATTTGTCTGTCTGTATTTTAACTTATCATTATGAAGGTCACCCCTCTCTCTCTCTCTCTCTCTCATTTTCTTTACTCCCTCTCTCTTTCTCTCTCTCATTTTCTTTACTCCCTCTCTCTCTCTCCCTCTCTCTTTCTCTCTCTCTCTCATTTTCTTTACTCCCTCTCTCTCTCTCTCCCTCTCTCTAACTCTATCTTTCTCTCCCTATCTCTCTCTCTCTCTCTCTCTCTCTCTCTCTCTCTATTATATCACGTAGGCCAGCAGGTACTCCCATGATCCGCACCCCCCTACCCAACCCCACCCCCTGCAGCCCCCCAGATCTCCCACCCCCACCACGGTCCCACCACAGTGACCACAGGTAACTTTCTCTCTCTCTCTCTCTCTCTCTCTCTCTCTCTCCACCATATACAACTCTCTCTCTCTCTCTCTCTCTCTCTCTCTCTCTCTCTCCACCATATACAACTCTCTCTCTCTCTCTCTCTCTCTCTCTCTCTCTCTCTCTCTCTCTCTCTCCACCATATACAACTCTCTCTCTCTCTCTCTCTCTCTCTCTCCACCATATACAACTCTCTCTCTCTCTCTCTACCATATACAACTCTCTCTCTCTCTCTCTCTCCACCATATACAACTCTCTCTCTCTCTCTCCACCATATACAACTCTCTCTCTCTCTCTCTCTCTCTCGTGTATGAAAAAAAAATGGAAGGCTATGATTCCTCCTAACTATTCCACGAAACAAACTCCATATCCTTTTCTTATTTAATTACTATTGGGTGATATTTCGTGGCAATATTTGAAGGACTCCTCTATCTCCAAATATCTATATATATGACTATAGCCTCCAATACAGAAAAAGTCCCTTAATTAACCTACTCCATTACTTATTATACGTAATGGATGACTTAATTAAACACTGTAATGGTCCCTATCCAATTAATTAAATACTGTAGTGGTCCCTATCCAATTAATTAATCGATCCACCATGTTGATTAATTTTATCCATTTGTCTCCACTGGCTTGGGGGGACTGGGGGTGCGGGAATAGGGGGACAGGCTTGGGGGGTGTAAAAAGCCTGTCCCCCTATTCCCGCACCCCCCCAAGCCTGTCCCCCCTATTCCCGCACCTCCCCTACCCCCCCCAAGCCTGTCCCCCTATTCCCGCACCCCCCCCCCCCCCCCAAGCCTGTCCCCCTATTCCCGCACCCTCCTAATTTAATGAGTGTAAGCAAAGCCCCGTTGAAAAGACAACAAACAAAACTTTTTTAGTCTTATTATTGTAAGACAAAAATATTTCCCAGTAACAGGGAGTCTAATTTCGGTATAATTTCTTGTGTTTTGGTAGTGTTTGTGTATAAGGAATTAAAGATTAATAAAATAACCTTCAACTAAGTTAAATTTAGTAAATAAATAAGTGAAGATGGTAATATATAAGATTAAAATAAAACAGAAATATAAAAAAAAAAAACAGTAACGTAACTTAGCAGTGTTGTATTGGGATTAATGATTTCGAAAATGTTACTATTACTAGTGTTTATATTTCACTATTACAAACCACTTTTTTATATACCATTTCTTCTGTAAATGTTGCATAACAGTAGTTACCTCTTATAGTTATAGGTCCCTGTAGTCTGCCCAGGTTAGGTCCCGGTAGTCTGCCCAGTCCAGATTAGGTTAGGTTAGGTCCCGGTAGTCTGCCCAGGTTAGGTCCCTGTAGTCTGCCCAGGTTAGGTCCCTGTAGTCTGCCCAGTCCAGATTAGGTTAGGTTAGGTCCCGGTAGTCTGCCCAGGTTAGGTCCCTGTAGTCTGCCCAGGTTAGGTCCCGGTAGTCTGCCCAGTCCAGATTAGGTTAGGTTAGGTCCCGGTAGTCTGCCCAGGTTAGGTCCCTGTAGTCTGCCCAGGTTAGGTCCCTGTAGTCTGCCCTGGTTAGGTCCCGGTAGTCTGCCCAAGTTAGGTCCCGGTAGTCTGCCCAGGTTAGGTCCCGGTAGTCTGCCCAGTCCAGATTAGGTTAGGTTAGGTCCCGGTAGTCTGTCCAAGTTAGGTCCCTGTAGTCTGCCCAGGTTAGGTCCCTGTAGTCTGCCCAGGTTAGGTCCCTGTAGTCTGCCCAGGTTAGGTCCCGGTAGTCACACTATAAATCCTTCTAGGAAATAAAAAAAAATCCAGTGAAATCTTGTTGTAGCAACTTGTAAAAATTTACCCTTTCAGAAAATATTAAATGATGGAAGTAAAGACGTCACAAGCAGACCAAGACAAAACTAATGATAATAATAATGATAATAATGATAATAATGAGTCAACAGTGTCTCCATCATTAGTTCTTGTATCTTCTATTATACAACATCATCATAATAATCTTCACCAAATACAAACAAAGTTGAAAGAACTCTTGTAAGTATTTATTTATATTACAGTGGTGTGTATTTTTTTTGAAAGTTTGGAAAGGTTGCAATTTTTAAGATACATTGATAATAATAATAATGTTGTTAATAATAATAATGTTGAGTAATAATAATAATGTTGTTAATAATAATAATGTTGTTAATAATAATAATGTTGTTAATAATAATGTTGTTAATAATAATAATGTTGTTAATAATAATAATGTTGTTAATAATAATAATGTTGTTAATAATAATAATGTTGTTAATAATAATAATGTTGTTAATAATAATAATAATGATAATAATAATGTTGAGTAATAATAATAATAATAATAATAATAATAATAATAATAATGTTGAGTAATAATAATAATAATAATAATGTTGAGTAATAGTAATAATAATAATGATAATAATAATAATGTTGAGTAATAATAATAATAATAATAATAATAATGTTGAGTAATAGTAATAATAATAATGATAATAATAATGTTGAGTAATAATAATAATGATAATAATAATAATAATAATAATAATAATAATGTTGAGTAATAATAATAATGTTGAGTAATAATAATAATAATAATAATAATAATAATGTTGAGTAATAATAATAATAATAATAATAATAATAATGTTGAGTTATAATAATAATAATAATAATGTTAATAATAATAATGTTGAGTAATAATAATAATAATAATAATAATAATAATAATGTTGAGTAATAATAATAATAATGATAATAATAATAATAATAATAATAATAATGTTGAGTAATAATAATCATGTTTATAATAATAATAATAATAATAATAATAATAATGTTATGTTTAATTTTTCAGACAGCATGAGGTTGTATTGATAGAAGGACTACAAAGTGAGAATGAAAGATTTAAAGAAGCTGAGACAACTTTCAATTTACCTGCATTGGTGAGTAACTTAATTAAGGGGTGGGTGTGGGAATAGGGGGACAGGCTTGGGGTGGGTAGAAAGCCTGTCCGTCCCCCTACTCCCATAAGCCCCCAAAATCCACACAAGCCTGTCCCCAACTCCCGTACCCCCCTAAACCCCACACAAGCCTGTCCCCTACTCCCGCACCCCCCAAGCCTGTCCCCCTACTCCCGCAACCCCTAAATCCCCCCCAAGCCTGTCCCCATATTTCCACACCCTCTTAATGTTTTACTGCCAACTATTTCTTGAACATATAAATAAATTGGTTGTGTTTCATATTTCTTTTTAGTTTCAGGAAGTTGGAAAATACAACCACAAACTGAGCCACTTGAAGTCTGAGATGACGTCCATCACTGAACGCACTGCTAGACTGAAGGTAAACCATTACTACACGCTAACTTACCCATACTGTATATTTTATTTGCCTGCATAAACAAAATATCTCTTATGACAGATTCAAATCTCTTATGAACTATTTATGACAAATATCTGCCATCTTGGAGGCTTATGACAGATTCATAGCACTATGACATTCTATAAGTACCACCCCAGAGCTATAGATAGATAAATAGATATTAGCAGCAGTAGTATAGTAATGTTAATGTCATGGTAGCAGGATATACATGTGTAGTAATAACTTGCTAGTAATTTGAATGTATGTGTTTGTACAGCGTCGGGCCAGCAGACTACAACAGCAGCAGCAACAAAAGGCATTGGATCAGGAGCAACAGAGAGCTCGTCTGGCTGACCAAGAGAAGCATCTCATTGCCAGACCTGCATGGGACACCAATAATCAGCCATCGTAGCAAACACATCTATTCTATGTCCTCCACAGTTTGTTTTATCCTGCCAAAAATGAATCGACTCTCTTCTAAGCACTACAGTATAATAATTCTCTCTCTCTCTCTCTTATGAACTTAAATATATATATATATATACATGTTTTGCTTACATTTTTTTCAGTGTTTATATAAGTTGCAGATAAGTTCCTAGTTGTTGTGTAGCTACATTTTTGGTGTATTGGACAGAAATTTGTCATGGATTGCATATATACAATTTCTAAATAAGCCAATAAATGTAATGAAAGAGCTGTTATATTTTTGCCAGCTTAAAATAATGAAGTAAGTTCATTTTATAAATACTGTAGCTGCACAGACATGGAGTAAAGAAGAGTAGGTACAGTAACACTTTCCTATAATATAGTACAAGTTCTATGCTGTTTATGGTATGGCCTAGATTGGGTGGTTCATCTCCATTTTCTTAATAGTACAGTACCGTACCTATGTAAACAAGTATAAATATCTATCTATCTATAACTCCCCTATTCCAACACTCCCTCCTTACTTGGTCAAACATCCCCCCGTCCCTCACATTTCTCTCCTTTACATATTCTTCCACTCTGTTCTGCTATCTAACCAGCGGTCTGCCAAGTACTTTTACGTATAAATATACTTTACATATATATTTTATAACTGCTATGATAATATTCTCATTCTACAATTGTTAAGTGTATTTATATCTTATGAACACTAGGCAAAATGACAGTCAGCATACCAGTGTTACCATATCAAACTGTCTCTGGTAGCTACTTACTACTTGTGCCCACCACCCACCCACAATATTGGTAACAGTGTCTGCCCGCAGTTTTTTTGCCTCGTGTCGAAGGAGCTTTACTTACATTTTTTTTTAAGCAGAAATTATACCTGGCAAATATTTTCTTCATTTAGATATACCAATAGTTACTACAAATATCTACTGTACTTGCCTCAACTCACACCCCTTGCCCTGGTGGGAGGCGGGGGGATGTTGTGACGGTTTGGCCTCCATAGTTTCCTTCCTCGAGAGTTTTGGTACTTGGACAGACACCTTGAGAAACTTCAACAACAATAATAATAATAATTATACTTGCCTAATTGGGTACAACAAAAGTCAAACGAAAACCGTATTATTCCTGTAATTTCCATAGAGTTTAATAACATTTGAGGTTTGTATTGTGTAAATGAATGGTAGGTTCAATTGTTGTAGGTTTTGCATTACTGAACCCTTTGTCTGTCAGCTAGAAGTGACGAGTTTGGAGTAAATTGGACACGTGTATTTACGGTACGAGTGGTTCCAGGAAATTCTATAAATGTAGTTGTTAAATTCACATAATCAAACCTAAAAATTGCATAATGATAGTTTTGGCTCTCAAACTTAAAAGCTTATCTTGTTTTAATGTTTCAGCTTAGATGATTACAGGTGAGGTGTTTGTGTTTACATGTTTAATACAGCAATAAAACACAGGAACAATATCTTTTGTAACCAAAGTATACTTGGGTAAGTAAAATATCTTATTGAACTATTATACAGTAAATCTTATAAGTTACAAACATTATATAAAATGTTGATTTTTCTCCAAACAATTTCAAACCTTTTATTTTGGTAAGCCATAGTCAACTGTACAATCTTTTGTGCCTATATATATACTGTACTTTAAGATTAAGTAAGTATACTGTCATATAACATTTACATAAATATTTATAATGTTACATAATATTTGTATATTACTGTTAACCAAAATTGTTTATTAAAATAAAGTTTAAGATTCACTTTAAAGTGATTTCAATGGGTTTATAATATCCACATCAGATTAAAGAAGTGCTGATAAATCTTTTAAGAAGGAAAGTATTGGTAATGAATGGTTGGAAGTTTGTGGTTAGAATGTTGACTTGGATTATGTGGTATAGACACTGTAAAGTTAGATGGAGGTGCATGATGAAGTGTACCAGAAATAACCTGATTGGTGACAGAGGGAACAGACATTTCCTGCCCATCAGACGGTGAGGTGGAAATAACTTGACTTGTAACTTGAGGCCCAGATATGGACTGTGATGATGTTGATGGAGGGGAAATAGAAAACTGAGTAGTAGTGTGTCCCGGAACTGTAACTGAATCCTGAATAACGATCATCTGTTGTACGGGAATGAGAGAAGACGCTACAGACTGTTGCTGCATCAGGGAATTATCTTGATCAAACCCAGAATGCTGTTGTTGTTGATGTTGTTGTTGTTGTTGTTGAGGCTCATGTGTTGTTGTGGTTGTGGTTGTTGGTGGTGGTGGGTGATGGTGTTGTTGGTGGAGTTCCGAGGTGATGGTGTTTACAATGGGAGACGCTGAGACTACAATACTTGACATAGACCCTACAACCATAGTGTCTGTTGTTGCTGTTGCTGCTGCTGCTACCATGTGAGGACCCAACCCACTTTGTAAGATCTCAGGAGTAAGGGTAGTGATGTGTGGACCCTGGAAATAAGTTAAGGACCCTGTGATCGTGTATAAAAATTGGAGACTTCTGATTCCTCCTAACCAAGTCACGAAACAAACTCCTTCCATATGGGTGGCGTTTCCTGACAATGTTTGAAGGACTCCCCAAACCTCCTATTTTCTGACTACATCACAGGGTTCTTAAGTATTGAATCATTGAAAACAAAATGTTGATTAGTATAGTTATCAAATGGTAACCACCTTAGGAGAGAAAGGGTTATGTATATAAGTTCTGTTGCCTCTTTGTTAGATGATAAACTTTCCAATAAATAGGTTAACTACCATCTTTTAATTTACTACAAGCAGCTACACACTACTTAAAACAATAACACACACACACATGTTAACTACCATCTTTTAATTTAATACAAGCAGCTACACACTACTTAAAACAATAACACACACACACATGTTAACTACCATCTTTTAATTTACTACAAGCAGCTACACACTATTTAAAACAATAACACACACATTAACTACCATCTTTTAATTTACAACAAGCAGCTACACACATATACTTAAAACAATAACATCATATGTGAACGTGAAAACATTAGACAGTAAATTGTTTGAGATACTCATAATATGTGGATGATTATTATTGACTGCGACTGTACATAAACACAATGATATGGAAAGGTGGACACAAATACCAACAAATACATAAATACCTACAAATACATAAATACCAACAAATACACAAATACCAACAAATACACAAATACCAACAAATACACAAATACCAACAAATACACAAATACCAACAAATACCAACAAATACATAAATACACAAATACCAACAAATACACAAATACCAACCGAATAAATCTCAGGTCCAGGGAGTTGGTGAACGTCAATACTTGTACCGTCAGTGTTGTCTGAAGTGACCTGGTGGGCTAACCTGGAACTGATATTGTCTTGTTGTTGTTGATGTTGTTGTTGTTGTTGTTGTTGTGTTATATTGGCACCTTCACTACCACTCATATGTTGTTCAGTAAGTATATTTCTATCAGCCTTGGAGGTCAATATTCCATGGCTGCTCATATGCCTTTTAACCTGGTGTGGAGAAGGAAGAAATTTTAAAGTCATTTTGTTTTAAGGGGTTTTTGGGAATAAAGAGGAACACTTCTCACATCAAACTATGGGAACACTTCTTAATTGAACCCTTGTGACATTCTCTGATTACTACTCATGTATAGTGGCAGCAACAACACTTATACTGAGGCCTTAAATAGTCTCTCGCACTCCTTGTGTTAATTAATACATACATACATACTGTACATACATACATACATACATACATATACATATATACATACATACATACATACACACACACATACATACATACATACATACATACATACACACATACATACATACATACATACATACATACATACATGCATACACACATACATACACACACACATACATACATACATACATACATACATACATACATACACACACACATACATACATACACACATACATACATACAGTAAATACATGTGTCCAACTAACTGTACATCATAATATAAATACAACTGTTTACACTGACCTTATATTTACTAGGGAAGAGTCGTCCACACACCCTACATGGATATCGTTTAGGGTCGCGTATCCCCATGTGAACTCCTCGCACGTGACGATAAAGATCACTACGCATGATAAACTTACGACCGCAATCATCACACGCAAACTGAGATTTGTGGTGTTTCTTACGCATGTGATACCTGATGGATACAAGGTTATTATTGACGGGGTGTGGGAATAGGGGGATATACTGTATATATAACCTATACTTAAAGCTGACATGAAAAAATAACAATAACAACAAATTATGGATATATATTCATTACCTGTACTTGAAGCTGACATGAAACAACAACAACAACTGTACTTAAAGCTGACATGAAACAACAATAACAACAACAACAACAAGATATACATTAATTACCTGTATTTAAAGCTGACATGAAACAACAATAACAACAACAACAAGATATACATTCATTACCTGTATTTAAAACTGACATGAAAAAATAACAACAATAACAACAACAAAAGATATACAGTACATTCCTTACCTGTATTTAAAACTGACATGAAACTGTTCCCCACATTCATTACATTCATAATTGTATGTGTTGTTATGCATCTCATTAATGTGATGGTTGAGTAATCCTGGTGTGGCAAACCTCTTCCCACAAGTCTCACATTCGTGTTTACGTTCACCGTGTATGTTCCTCACGTGGTTACGCAAACTCGACCGGTCTGAAAATTTCCCTCCGCAAAGTTCACATACAACCTACAGTACAAAGAAAAATCTGTATTAGTAGAATTTAAACCTGTATTAGTTGAATTTAAACCTGTATTAGTAGAATTTAAACCTACATTAGTATTATTAAAACCTGTATTACTGTAGTAGAATTTAAACCTGTATTAGTAGAATTTAAACCTGTATTAGTAGAATTTAAACCTGTATTAGTAGAATTTAAACTTGTATTAGTAGAATTTAAACCTGTATTAGTAGTATTTAAACCTGTATTAGTAGTATTTAAACTTGTATTAGTAGAATTTAAACCTGTATTAGTAGAATTTAAACCTGTATTAGTAGAATTTAAACCTGTATTAGTAGAATTTAAACCTGCATTAGTAGTATTTAAACCTGTATTAGTTGAATTTAAACCTGTATTAGTTGAATTTAAACCCGCATCAGTAGAATCAAAACTTGTATATTTTTAAACCACTTTAGTGAGAATAGTTACAGCCATGATAATTAAAACTTGTATATTTTCTAGACCACTTTAGTATTAGTATTAGTATTACCTCCCATTTAAAGTTTGATTAATACTTATTTGGCATGCAGTAATTATATATAAAATAGAATAAACATTAACTGTAATTCAATAACATTTAATTATCACTTCTATCTGTAATTCAATAACATATAATTATCACTTTTATCTGTAATTCAATAACATATAATTACCACTTCTATCTGTAATTCAATAACATATAATTACCACTTCTATCTGTAATTCAATAACATATAATTACCACTTCTATCTGTATTTCAATAACATATAATTACTGTACCACTTCTATCTGTAATTCAATAACATATAATTACCACTTCTATCTGTAATTCAATAACATATAATTACCACTTCTATCTGTAATTCAATAACATTTAATTATCACTTCTATCTGGAATTCAATAACATTTAATTACTGTACCACTTCTATCTGTAATTCAATAACATATAATTACCACTTCTATCTGTAATTCAATAACATTTAATTACCTCTTCTATCTGTAATTCAATAACATTTAATTATCACTTCTATCTGTAATTCAATAACATTTAATTACCACTTCTATCTGTATTTCAATAACATTTAATTATCACTTCTATCTGTAATTCAATAACATATAATTACCACTTCTATCTGTATTTCAATAACATATAATTACCACTTCTATCTGTAATTCAATAACATATAATTACCACTTCTATCTGTATTTCAATAACATTTAATTACCACTTCTATCTGTAATTCAATAACATATAATTACCACTTCTATCTGCCCAATGCCGTGTTCTCTGGCCAGGTGGTTTTTCATGTTATATCCTGAGCCAAATGTACGACCACAGTAACTACACAACTGTTGGTCTGCCGTGCCAATACTGTGAACCAACCTCTTGTGTGAAACGACACGACCACGAACCAGAAACCTGAAAAGTTGTTAGAATAATACTGTACAAATCTTGATAGAACTTTAACCCTAGTAATATCCACAACTATTTGTAGGGAGTATAAGCATGTATAACAGAAGGAAATATACATATCCTTCTGTAATACATACTTATAAGCAATTGGTATTGAGTGTGGAGTGGTTGAGAGAGTGAAGTGTAATACTTTGAGGTGGTTTGGACATGTAGAGAAAATGCAAGGTGTGGAGTTTGTAAAGAAGGTGTATGGAAGTGAAGTTGTGGGATGTGGTGTGAGAGGCTGACCACCAGTAAGATGGCAGAACAGAGTGGAAGAGTATGTAAAGGAGAGTAATGTGAGGGGCAGAGGAGGGAGTGTTGGAACAGAGTGGAAGAGTATGTAAAGGAGAGTAATGTGAGGGGCAGAGGAGGGAGTGTTGGAACAGAGTGGAAGAGTATGTAAAGGAGAGAAACATGAGGGGGAGGGGAGGGCTGGAACAAGTAAGGAGGGAGTGTTGGAACAGGGAAAACTGGAGACACTTCTGCCGTGGCCATCACCTTGAAGGGAGTTCCAGGAGGGAATGAGGCTTCAAAGCTATAAATAGATAGGTACAGTACCATTAAAATACTTATAACTAAAGCAAATGTGATCTTTCAACTAAGCAAAAAATTGGTTTAAGTTCATGTTAAGCTTAATCATCATCATTATAATTTTGGTTTAATGTCGGTATTTTCCCATTTAGGACATCTGTCTATCTTGTACCATAATATTATGTTCTTCTATTCCCATTAAATTCATATCTTCCATTACACACGTTCTCCACTTTTTCTTGAATCCTTGTAGTAGTAAATGACAGCACAGTATTTATTAGACACAAACCAATATTTTACCTTCTTCCACAAATGTCACACTCATGAGCACCGTTGATAAGAGAAGATTCCACACACGCTTTCTTGTGAGCAATGAGCAACTTCTTCTCTGAGAAAACCGACTCACAAAACTTGCACGGGAATTCATTTGTTTTGATCTTACAGCCTTCACGAAGTTGATGCTCCACAAACACATTAAGTCCTCGCACCGTCTGTAACAGGAATAAAATAAAAGTTAAGTGGGTGTGTGGGAATAGGGGGACAGGCTTGGGGTTTTTGGGGGGTGCGGGAATAAGGGGACAGGCTTGGGGGGGGGGTTTAGGGGGTGTGGGAGTAGGGGGACAGGCTTGGGGGGTGCGGGAATAAGGGGACAGGCTTGGGGGGATGTGGGAGCAGGGGGACAAGCTTTGGGGGGTTTAAGGGGTGTGGGAGTAGGGGGGACAGGCTTGGGGTAGGTAAGGTAAGCTAAGGTCAGGCTAATTTCAATGGAAGTGGGGCATTTGTGGAGAAAATGCCATAGAAGATAATACAGTAGTCTTAAAATAGTCTATATAAGTGGATAATGAAGGTAGAAAATAGTTTTAGAATGGTCTAAATAAGTGGGTAATGAAGATAGAAAAACCGTACGCGATAACAGTAATTTTTTCAATAAATTTACCCAATACAATACTATACTCTGTTCAAAATTTGTGTTCCATTTTCCTCTATTTATCTGTCTCTATTTCTATCTATATCTTTCTATCTATCTCTATTTCTATCTATATCTTTCTATCTATCTCTATTTCTATCTATATCTTTATGTCTATCTCTATTTCTATCTATATCTTTATATCTATATCTTTATATCTATCTCTATTTCTCTCTATATCTTTCTATCTATCTCTATCTATCTCTATTTCTATCTATCTAAGCATAAGAGGCCAGCGGAACACAAGTTTTGAACAGACTATAACTAATGGTTGTATATAGTATTATAATAACTAACCTGGCCACAATCACATTTATATTCCTTATTGTCACAGTCTAGTAACGTTTTATCTTCACTTAAGTTATTATCCGTTAATGTTGATTCTTGTTTGACTACTGTTGTTGTTGTTGATGTTGTTGTTGTTATTGATGTGTTCTCTAAGGTATCCATTGAATTATTATCATCCGTGTGATAATTGTCTACGTCGTTTCCGTCGCTGCCGCTCTCGCTGCTGTCGTCCGCCGCATTGTTCGTCTGTTTCGGTATTTTCGCGTCCATTATTTTTAAGAGGTGTTTTTGGCTCCGTTTTAACCTGCAATGAATTAATTTGTTCTTACATAAGGTTCTTTCTTTGGAGACTATGGACACTCGCAATCCAAAATAATTCTATATCCGGGCTTGCTTCAAATAGCCTCATCGAATATATTAAGCAAACTCAAGGAAAAATAATATGGGATAAGTTTTGTAATTGGTTCACTCAGTATGTCAAATGATTCGAAATTTCAACAAGACCTGGATACAAATTTTGGTATGGAGTTTTTCTGCTTAGATCTGTCATATTATATGGAATTTTATGCATGAAAAAATGTATGTACGTAAAAACGGCATTGACGTTAAAAAAATGTCATCTTGTTGTTTTGAAAAATACTGTATGATTCTGACGGAAGATCTCTGCCAAAAAATGTACTTTAAGTTGTGGTGATTCTGAGCTGGTTATGGCATACAAATTTACAGACAATACATAAGAATCATCATCATAATACATTTTTTTTAGCATACAAATTTTAAGACAATACATAATAATAATAATAATAATAATAACAATACTGTACAATTATTACCTGTAAACTGAACGGAGAGATTTTGCCAATGTTGCCAGTTGTTGGTTCATTTCATCCCACTTATTAATTTTAGTCATGCATTGTTTACAAAGTCCAAAAGTATGTTGGTTAAGAGCTTCAACTGATGCATCTCGGGTAATAATCTGCAACACCTGTGAATATTTAATCATAATAATATTAGCGACGTAACTATACTCTGTTCAAAACTTGTGTTCCATTTTCCTCTATCTATCTGTCTCTATTTCTATCTATATCTTTATATCTATATCTATTTCTATCTACACTGTATATCTTCTTATCTATCTCTATCTGTCTCTATTTCTATCTATCTCTTATCTGTCTATCTATCTATCTATCTATCTATTTCTATCTATCTAAGCATAAGAAGCCAGCGGAACACAAGTTTTGAACAGACTACAACTGCGAGAATTATTGTTTCACATATATTATATATCGAATCCATATACTGTACAGGTATATATTTTATAATTAAAATTGTTGTATGGGGAATCATGTTAAATAATATATACTTGTACAGCCACAATCAAATATCCACCGACACTTTCCTTCCATCGTGCAAATAAATTAGTATCATTTCAAAGTGCAGTATAATCATACAATAACACCTTACGTCAACTCAACCTCCTCAATTATTATTATGAGGTGGTGCAAAATTATACACGTGTTATTCTTTATTACCAAGATATTTACTACGATGGAAGGAAAGTTATTAATCTTATTATTATTATTATGAGGTGCTGCAAAATAATACACGTGTTGTTCTTTATTACGAAGATATTTACTAGGATGGAAGGAAAGTTATTAATCTTCTTCTTCTTATTATTATTATTATTATTATTATTATTATTATTATTATGAGGTACTGCAGAATCATATACGTGTTGTTCTTTATTAACAAGATATTTACTACGATGGAGGGGGAGTGTGTGTGTGTGGATATTTAATAGTGACTGTATATATATTTACCTCAGTTAGCGGCTTTTTTGAACCATAAAGTTTTTGTAATCCTTTGACAAATGAAGCTTCCTCTGCCTGTAGTCCTGAGAGCTGACAACCACACAACAAACACGACTCCAACAGGAAATATTCTTGGGTTGTTGTTGTTGTTGTTGTTGTTGTTGGGCTTTTCAATTTCCTGAAAAATATACATATCAAGTTTTGAGATTAATAATAAAAAAAAAAAATGCGCACTTCTTGACGGTCGATCTGTATACAATAGACACAACCATAATTTTTATATGTACACTGTACGGTATTTATTGAAAGAATTACCGTTTTGTAGCAGTGTTGCCAGATCCGGCTAGGTCCCAGTATTCTGCCCCGGTCATTTCTTGTATTTTACCCACGGCTATTTCCCGGTAGTTTTCCCAGGTTAGGTCCCGGTAGTTTTCCCAGGTTAGGTTAGGTTAAGTTAGGTTAGGTAGGTCAGGTTAGGTCAGGTTAGGTCAGGTTAATTTCAAAATGCCCCATTTGAATATTACCTATCTTGGAAATTTGTGGATGAAATGCCATAGAATAAAATAGTCTTTTAGAATGGTCTAAATATAAATGGGTAATGAAGGTAGAAAAAACGTACGCAACAACGGTAATTCATTCAATATTTACCAAAAAAAAAAAAATAATGATAAAAAAACATTGTATTATTAAAATTCTAACCACTACAAAAAAAAAATATATAAATATATATATTACTGTATTAAGTTTTCTACACACACACAAAATTATTATATTATTAATTTTTCCGCACAAATAGAAAAACAAAAAAACATGATTATACATATTAAGTTTTCCATAAAAAAAATATTATAATATTAATTTTTCCGCACAAAAAAAAACAAAAACATTATTATACATATCAAATTTTCCGCACAAAAAAATAATTACATCATGAATTTTTCCGCACAAAAAAAAAAAAAAAAAAAACATTATTATTTCTACGGTATATTATTAAATTTTTCTAACTTTTGCGTGGCGTAGTTCTGGCAACACTGTAGATGTTGTGCCAAGTCGAGTCTCCAGGAGAAGCCGCGATGACAACGGTGACATGGAAACCGATCCTTGCCATGTATAGCACCCATTGTTGTTGTTGTTGTTGTTGTTTGTTGTTGTTTGTGGTAGTGGTGGTGGTTGTTGTTGTTGTTGTTTGTTGTTGTTGTTGTTGTTGTTGTTGTGGTTGTTGTTGTTGTGGTAGTAGTAGTAGTAGTGGTAGTGGTAATAGTAGTAGTAGTAGTAGTAGTAGTAGTTGTGTTAATAGTCAAGATAATGTCAACACCTCTGGCAAAAAAAACTTATTCGTGTTGTTGTTGTTTATTGTTGTTTGTTGTTATGTTAATGAAGGTTTATACATTTTTACAACGGTACAGATTTTTGTTGTTGAAAGTAATGATAATAGTAGTAGTAGTAGTAGTAGTAGTAGTGTGGTTGGTTGGTTGGGAATCTTACAAACCAATACCACTGTGGAATCGATCCTTAAGCCGTCATCTGGTGGTCCAAGCGGAGGAGACCGTCTTGGGAGCGCTTGGTTTCAGTGACGAGAACTGACCAAATACGTAGAAACTGTGTTCTCGTCGTCCAGATAATTAATTAGTGGCGGCGGCGACGACGACGATAATAATTAATTAATGAAAAAATATCTACCGAAAAAAAAAAATCTACCGAATCGGTGTTCTGAGATGAGCTTGGCTGGATACGTGGTTGGTGTTGGTTTCAGTGGCTGGCAGCAGCAGTGGGTTCAGTAAGGTGGATCTTCGAATCATTTTGTCCCACCAGAACAGTTCCGCTTGCTTTGGCTTGATTTCACCCAAGCTAACTTCGTATCCGATTGACGACCAGATGACGTCATTATTACTGTCTCCCTCGCTTCCTTCTTCCCTTCCTCTCATTCTATTTTCCTTCCTTCCTTTTTCCCTTCCTTTCTTTCTTTCTCTTTACTCCTCCCTTCGTTCCTTCCTTTCTCCCTTGCTTCCTTCTTCCCTTCCTTCCATTTTTTCCTCCCTTCCTTCCTCATTCTCTTCATTCCTTTTTCTTTCCCTCCTTCCTTTCTTTCTCTTTCCCTTCCTTCCTTTCTTCATTCCTTCCTTCTCTCATTATTATATTATTGTTATTATTATTATATTATTGTTATTATTATATTATTGTTATTATTATATTATTGTTATTATTATTATTATTATATTCTCTTATCTCTTTTAATTAAACCCCCGTTGAAGTTTACAACAACAACAACAACACAAACGTTTACAACAACAACAACAACAAACGTTTTCATTAATATTCCCACGTGGTCCATACAGTTGACTACGTGTGTGTGTCTGTGTGTGTGTGTGTGTAATCAAATATATTCATTAATTAAAAAAACTTAATGGTATATAAATAGGTAAGTTTACAAAGTTTTATGTCAAAGTTTCAGGTAATTATGTTTCATGTCAAAAAGTTCCAAGGATTTTTTTTTCTTTTTTTTCAGGAAGATGAGGATTAAAAATTGCTGTTAACGGGTTCACTGAAAGGTCTTTTATTTAACACTAATATTAGTCATTTAATATTAGTCATTCTTTAACTTACTAACTTCTGAACCAAAGGGTAACCGGAGAAATTAACTTTCTACGATGCTATGTGAATAAAATATATTTCTACGTATACATGACATTCCACTTGAATATCCGAGTAATATAGGCCTACCATTCATTTTTCAGATGGAGGACTACATGTTGGTTGGATAACTTGTATAACTCCTTATTTAATTAAGGAATGCTAGATCACCCACCACCTCAAAATACACAGTGAGTATTTCAGACATACGTATTGTTAAGGACCCTGTATCGTGTTTAAAAATTGGAGGCTTCTGATTCCTTCTGACCATGCCACGTAACAAGCTCCTTCGATATAGGTGGTGTTTCGTGTCACTATTTGAAGGACTCGTTTATCTCCAAATTTCTAACTACAACACAGGGTCCCTTAACTGAGGTTTGTTGTGTGGAGAGTTTATATTGTTTACATTTTTTGGTACCTTTTTTACTGAACATTTGGTTAGGGATTATGATAGGTACATGTTAGGCAGGGACCCTAGAGTTTACATTTTTTGGTACCTTTTTACTGAACATTTGGTTAGGGATTATGATAGGTACACTAACGTTAGACAGGGACCCAAGCAGTGACCACGGGCTACTGCTACTGCTCTAACAAATGTCAAACCTGCAAGTGTCGTCCACTAGTAAAACTCAGGGTCAATTAGTAAAATGTTAAGGACCCTGTGATCGTGAATGAAAATTGGAGGCTTCTGATTTCTCCTGACCATCCCACGAAACAAGCTACTTCTTTACAGGGGGTGTTTCGTGACAATATTTGAAGGACTCGTTTAACCCCAATTGTCTTACTACAACACAGGGTCCCTTAAAGCACTTGAGGTCATGTAACAGGTGTGGAGGGTAATGGAACTCAGTGGATGGATGCATTGGAGTTACTGTATGTCAAATTCCAAATAGTGTACAGCAGTAGGGGATGGAAGGTGAACAGTGAAAAAGATAGGACAATGATATGATGTATTTTACCATGTATATACTTGTAAACAACTACTACTAATATGTTTAAATAAAAAAGAAAGAAAAAAGTGGAGGTTGGGTGATGGAAAATGGTACCTAATCTGGGAATGGTCCTGGCAAAGATGAGATGTGAATGTGAAATGGAGACTGTGGTTGTGAAAATGACCGTGAAATAATTATGGGATACCAGTAGGCCTATAGTGTATTTGAGGAATGGGAACTGACAGTGTTGATAGGAAAATGGAGGGGATTGGTAGTTGGAAAAATAAAGATAAAACTGGTTGCTTGTCTGGATGGCATGCGATTTAAGAATGGTAGTTTGCCCAGGTTAGGTCCCAGTAGTTTGCCCAGGTTAGGTCCCAGTACTGTAGTTTGTCCAGGTTAGGTCCCAGTACTGTAGTTTGCCCAGGTTAGGTCCCAGTAGTTTGCCCAGGTTAGGTAAGGACCCAGTACTGTAGTTTGCCCAGGTTAGGTCCCAGTAGTTTGCCCAGGTTAGGTCCCTGTAGTTTGCCCAGGTTAGGTCCCAGTACTGTAGTTTGCCCAGGTTATTAACTAACCATAAAATTAATAATACTAACATGAGATTATAGAAAAAAATATTAAGTACCGTATAAAATTAATAATACT
>JAWZYT010001670.1:55000-56767 GCA_034508575.1 Petrolisthes manimaculis
CTCTCTCTCTCTCTCACACACACACACACACTTTCCACCTTCGTTTCCTCCACCTATACCCCTTCCTTCCACTCCACTCCACACCTCTGTCATTCCACCTCTCCATTCATGTGTGCTCACCTCTCCACCTCTCTCTCTCTCTCTCTCTCTCTCTCTCTCTCTCTCTCTCTCTCTCTCTCTCACTCTCTCTCTCTCTCTCTCTCTCTCTCTCTCTCTCTCTCTCTCTCTCTCTCTCTCTCTCTCTCTCTCTCTATATATATATATATATATATATATATATATATATATATATATATATATATATATATCTATCTACCTCTCTCATTACATAAATACATCGATATATTTATTATTACAGTATTGTCATTATTATTATTATTATCATTATTATATTATCATTATTATTATTATCATTATTATTATTGTCATTATTATTATTATTATTATTATTATTATTATTATCCCATTAATATAATTAACTACAATAATAATAATAAATAATAATAATAATAATAATAATAATAGTAATAATAATAATAATATATAGTGTTAATATGAGGTTAGGCTAGATAAGGCTAGGTTTGGTTAGGCTAGGTTTTGGTTAGGTTAGGTTAGGTTACAATAATAATAATAATAATGTATGTATATATTAATGTGTGTATGTATATTATGTATGTATGTGTGTATTTGTATATATGTGTGTATGTATGTATGTATCTATGTATTATTAAGTATGTATGTATGTATTATTATGTGTGTATGTATGTATGTATAGAGTAATCTGTCAAACTTAATTTTGTTACATTGGGGTTGTTGTTGTTGTTGTTGTTGTTGTTGTTGTGTGTGCGTGAAGGTGATGGATGGAAGGGTTACGTAATTCATCTCTTCCTTCCCTGTCCTCTCTCTCTCTCTCTCTCTCTCTCTCTCTCTCTCTCTCTCTCTCTCTCTCTCTCACACACACACACACACATTTTTTACTCACTCTATTAAATTTTACACACACACTCTCTCACACACACACATACATACATACATACACTCATACATATATACTGTACACACACACACACACACACACACACACACACACACACACACTTTCTCTCTCTCTCTCTCTCTCTCTCTCTCTCTCTCTCTCTCTCTCTATCTCTCTCTCTCTCTCTCTCTCTCTCTCTCTCTCTCTCTCTCTGAATTAAGGACCCTGTGATCGTGTGTTGAAAATTGCAGAGTTCTGACTGTAACACGAATCAATCTCCTTCCATACATGATTATAGTGTGTGTTTGTGTGTGTGTGTGTGTGTGTGTTTATGTGTGTGTGTGTGTTTGTGTGTGAATATAGATGTTGTGTGTGTGTGTGTGTTCTGTGTGTGTATGCTGAATATAGTGTGTGTGTGTGTGTTCTGTGTGTGTGTGTGTGTATGCAGGAATATAGATGTGCTGTGTGTGTGTGTGTGTGTGTGTGTGTGTGTGTGTGTGTGTGTGTGTGTGTATTAATATAGATGTGTATATGTGTGTGTGTGTGTGTTTCGTGGCAATATTTGAATGATTAGAGAGAGAGAGAGAGAGAGAGAGAGAGGTGAGAGAGAATTAGAGATAATATTAGTGTGTGGCAACTTTAAAAAGAAGAAGAGGCTAGGAAGGTTAAAGAAAGTGTGTGTGTGTGTGTGTGTGTGTGTATGTGTGTGTGTGTGTGTGTGTATGTGTCCTCATGAATATGTAGACATGTTGTGTACTTGTGTGTGTGACTGTTTGTTTGTTTTTTGTATA
>JAWZYT010001671.1:0-2500 GCA_034508575.1 Petrolisthes manimaculis
ATTAGATAAGGCAAAGTCTGTCATGATGGGTGGATGATTGAAGGATTGGGTGGGTGATTAGTTGGGTGATTGGGTGGGTGATTGGGTGGGTGGTTGGTTGGGTTGGGTGGTTGGTTGGTTGGTTGGGTGGTTGATTGGTTGGTTTTGTGATTGGTTGATTGGGAGAGACGGTGTGTGGTTGGTTGGTTGTTTGGTTGTGTGGTTGATTGGTTGCTGTGTGGTTTGGTGAATGGTTGATTGGTTGACTGGATAAAATAATAAAAGATTGATTAGGTGGTTGGATGTTTAATTGGTTTGTTAATTGAATGATAGGGTGGATTGATTGGTGGATTGGTCGGTGATTGGTTGATTGGTTTGGAGGAATTAATTTGTTTTATTCCTCCACTAATTATTATCTTCCTTTTGTGTTCCTCCTTCCTTTATCATCGTTTTATTTTATTATTGTTTTTATCATATGTATTTTCAGTCCTTCATTACTCTTTACTTCCGTTCCTCCCTCTCTCTCTCTCTCTCTCTCTCTCTCTCTCTCTCTCTCTCTCTCTCTCTCTCCTATAATATACTCCACCCTCCCTTCCCCAACCCCCTCCCTTCCCTCCACTTCCCCCCTTCCCTCTCTTCCCTCTCTTCCTTCCTTCCTTCCCTCCCTCCCCCCTCCCATTATCCTTCCCTCCCTTCTCCCTTCCCTCCCTCCATTCCTTTCTCTGTCTTTCCTTCCTTCTACACAACCCATTTTGACTCACTCTGCCAATTAACAACAACAAAACACAGACAAAATTTACAGAAACACAAAACTTGCAAAAAAAAAAAAAAGCAAAAATAAACACACACACACACACACACACTCACACACACACACACACACACACACACACACACACACACACACACACACACACTCACACACACACACACACACACACAAAATAAGTTAAATAAAGACAAAATATTTTCTACAACTAACACTGGGATTTCAGAAATTTATTTAGCAAAAAAAAAAAACTTATTTGTAAAGTGTAAAGAGAGGCTTTTGTGTGTGTGTGTGTGTGTGTGTGTGTGTGATGGAAATTGGAAGGAAGAAAGGAGGGAGGGAAGAGGAAAGGAAGTAAGGAAGGTGGATGAGAGAGAGAGAGAGAGAGAGAGAGAGAGAGAGAGAGAGAGAGAGAGAGAGAGAGAGAGAGAGAGAGATAAGGAAGAATGAAAGAAAAAAAAGAAAGAAGAGAAAAATGAAAGGAAAGAGAGAGTAGAATGAGGAAAGAAAGAAAGGAAGAGGAAGAAGAGAAGAAATAAAAAGAAAGAAAGTAGGAGGAGGAAGAAGAAGAGAAGAAATAAAAAGAAATAAAGTAGGAGGAGGAGGAAGAGAAGAAATAAAAAGAAAGTAGGAAGAAGAGGAAGAAGAATAAAAGAAGGAATAAAAGGAACAGTAAACAAATGATGAAACCATAGAATAAACAAACAAATAAACAAACAAATAAATAAATAAATATAATAAGAAAACTAAAGATTATCATACACAAAAAAAATGGAAAAAGGAAGGAAGGAAGGGAGTGAAGAAAATGTTGATAAACAATAAGAATATAAACAAACAAGGAAGCAAGCAAGGAAGGAAGAAAGGAAGGAAGGAAGGAAGAAAGGAAGAAAGGAGGTATTAGTAGCTGAGAGGTCAATGTCCCACTCCCCCCTCCCCCCTCCCTGGCCCCCCCTCTCTCTCCACCCCCCTCTTTCTGCTCTCCCTCTTCCCCCTTCTCCCTCTCTCTCCATCCCCCTCTTTCTGTTCTTCCACTCCCTCTTCCCCCCTCTCTTTCCTCCACCCCCTCTTCCCCCTTCTCTCCCTCTCTCTCCACCCCCATCTTTCTGCTTCTCCACCCCCTCTTCCCCTTCTCTCCCTCTCTCTACCCCCTCTCTGTCTCTCTCCACCCCCTCTTCTCCCTCTCTCTCCACCCTCCTACCCCTCTCTCTACCCCCTCTCTTTCTCATTGTCACCCCCTCTTCCTACTCCCCTCTCTCTTTCCCTTTCACCCCCTCTCTCTCTTCTCCCTTCTCCCTCTCACTGTCCCTCTCCTTTCCTTCTCCCTACCTCCCTTTTTTTTCGTCTCCTTCATCTCCCTTCTCCCTTCCTTCCCCTCACTACTCCTCTTCCCCCTCCTTCACAAACCTAACCTAACGTAACCTAACCTGACCTAACCTAACCTAACCTAACCTGACCTAACCTAACCTAACCTAACTTTCATTCCCCTTTATACATAATATATAATTTATATATAATATACTACATTCTCTCGTTACCCCCCCCCTCCTCCCCCTTCTCTTTACACGCACGCTCTTCCTCCTCCTCTTCCTCTTCTTCTTCCTCCCCCCCCATCCCCATCCATGCACACACTCTTCTCTCTTACTAAACCTCCCCCTCTCCCTCCCTCCTCACCTCCCCTTCACCCCTTCCCCTCACCTCCCCCTCTCCCCTTCCCCCTCCTCACCACCCCACCACCTCCCCTCCCCTCTCTCT
>JAWZYT010001671.1:5000-122500 GCA_034508575.1 Petrolisthes manimaculis
TTATTAAGCTTCTGTTCTTTGTATGGAGACGTTTTGTAATATACTGATAATAAACAGGGATATATTTTTCGATGACTGGGGAAAGATTAGTTTTATGGATTATACTTCAGTTCTTTTGTATTGAATTGAAACTTTAATATAGGGGAAAGAATATAGAAACTAAAATTCCTATCGACTGCATTTGTATTGAAACTTTAATATAGGGGAAAGAATATAGAAACTAAAATTCTAATAGATTGCAACAAATAGGACGAGAATAATAATAATAATAATATAAAATGAGAAATTATGGAGCAACTGATTCCTCCAAACTATTCCAAGCAACAACAGAACAATACCATTATTTTTGTTCATTTAATCCTGCTGTTGTTTCCTGTGGCTAAATAAATACTTTGGAGGAATCAATGCAAGGCACTCCAATGTTTCAAAAGTATTCTATTGTATATCTTTCAGTATCAGAGTACAGTCGGCAAAAAAAAAAAATAAAAAAAATAAATAAATATATATATATATATATAGATGGACAAATATAAAATAATGGTTATGTTCTGTTGCTTGGGATAGTTTGGAGGAATTATTTGCTCCAGATTTACCAACACTGTACTGTACATATATACTTCCACCTTTAAATAATCAACTATATAATATTATCAATGGAGAAGTTACAATATTATTTTTTCATTTTTTTTTTCGACTGGACATGGAAATTTATTTATTTTTCTTTTACGATGGGAATAAAATACAAAGGATTTAAATTGAGGCTTAATTAAATATATTTCTTAATAAATATTATTGTTTCCATAATGATTGTAATGAAGCACACTAAATAATAATAATTACGTTAGACTTTAAATATACAGGATATAAATATATATAGGAAGAGAGAGAAAGAGAGAGAGAATGAATTTAAGTCCAAACACCTTTCTCTCCCTCCCTTCTCCCCTCAATCACTCCCCCTCTCTCCCTCCCTCCCTCAATCACCCCCTCTCTCCCTTCCTCCCTTCTCCCCTCAATCACCCCCTCCCCCTCCCTCCCTCCCTCTTACTCCTCTCACATTGAATGCCTTCCTCTCCTCTCTCATATAAATCCCCTTCTTATTTCTCTCTCCCCTCCCCTCCCTTCTAATCCTCTTCTCTTATTTTCCTTTCCTCTCTTCTTCTTTTATCTTCTTTCCTCTCTCTTCTCTTCTCTTCTCTTCTCTCTTTCCTCCTATTCCTTGCCTCTTCCATTCTACTTCTTTTTTCCCTTCTCCCTTTCCTACTCCACCTTCCTACCTCTTCCTCCTATTCCTCCTCCTCCTCCTCCTCTTCCTCCTCCTCCTCCTCCTCCTTCTCTCCCACTTCTTCCTCCTCCTCCCCATCTTCCTACCTTCTCTTCTCCTCCTCCTCCTCTCCTTCTTCTTCCTTTCTTCTTCTTCCTTTCCTCTTCCTTCCTCGTTCATTTCCTCCCTGGGTTTACTGGTCACCTTTCCTTCCCTCGGTCGTAAACACACCTCTTATCTCTCTCTCTCTCTCTCTCTCTCTCTCTCTCTCTCTCTCTCTCTCTCTCTCTCTCTCTCTCTGTGTGTGTGTGTGTGTCCCCGGTTATATCTCTCTCTCTCTCTCTCTCTCTCTCTCTCTCTCTCTCTCTCTCTCTCTCTCTCTCTCTCTCTCTCTCTGTATGTGTGTGTGTCAGGTCTCTCCCATCCGCATGTCTTTCTATCTACAACTCTCTCCCCCATTATCTCTTACTTTCTCTTTCACACACACACACACACATATTCCCTCTCTCACACACACACACTCTCTCTTCCACACACACACACGTAGATAGATAGATAGATAGGTAGGTAGGTAGGTAGGAGGTAGAAAATCCGAATCCCGTCTTGCTTAGAGAGGCTTGGCCAATTAAGCCTCTCATAATTGGGTCTCCAGCAGCAGCAACACCAGCACCAGTAGCCTCTTACAACTATTCTGCAGATTCCTATTTCGTTGGTTGGTTAGTTAGTTAGTTAGTTGGGTTTTTTGTTAGTTTGTTGGTTAGTTAGTTGGTTTTTTTGTTGGTTTGTTGGTTTGTTGGTTAATTGGTTGGTGGGTTGGATGGTTGGTTACATAGAATGGTAGTTGGTTGGTTGGTTGGTGGGTTAATTGGTTGGTTGGTGGGTTAATTGGTTGGTTGAGTGGAAAAGTGTGTGAGTTATATATGGGTTGATTTAATTAGTAGGTTGGTTGGTTGGATGGTTGGTAAGGTGGCTGCTAGATTATATTTTTCTTGGCTAATATACTGTAGATATTACTCACGATTCCTCACAAGCACACATACACTCTTTTAATTAAGGTGGAAATACAGTGTTGGGAAATAAATCTGGAGCAACTGAATCCTCCAAACTATTCCAAGCAACAACAGAATCACCATTAGTTTTATTCATCTTTGGTTGGTTCTGTTGTTTCCTGGCATACTTTGGAGGAATCAAGGCACTCCAATGTAACAAAAGTGAATTACCGTATTAATTAAGGGGGTGCGGGAATAGAGGGACAGGCTTGGGGGGATTTGGGGGGTGCAGGAGTAGGGGGACAGGCTTGTTTTTTTTTAGGGGATTAGGAAGGTGCGGGAATAGGGGACAGGCTTTCTACCCACCCCTAAGCCTGTCCCCCTATTCCCGCACCCCCCTAATCCCCCAAGTCTGTCCCCTATTCCCATACCCCCTTAAGGTATAAAATGAAATAGTGTTTTGTGGCGCAATTATCAGAAAAAAAAATAAAAATAGAATAAAAATACCAGACCAAAAAAAATACACATCTTCTAATTCTTGTTATTAATTAGACTTGTATTAATTTTGTTTGATGATTTATACGTGGGTTAATCTGAGCATAATAATTACAGGATTGCAGGAAATAATTACACACCTCACGGCATTATTTAAAACGATGGTGGTGGAAATACTTTTGTTAACTATCTCATTAGTGTGTGTGTGTGTGTGTGTGTGTGTGTGTGTGTGTGTGTGATATCCTATACTGCACTGCCTTACCTTACCTATTTACCTCTTTCTGTCTGTCTGTTTGTCTGTCTGTCTGTCTGTCTATCTGTTTGTCTCTGTCTCTCAACCAAGCCAAACCACGTATATAATTGTCTCTCTCTCTCTCTCTCTCTCTCTCTCTCTCTCTCTCTCTCTCTCTCTCTCTCTCTCTCTCTGTGTGTGTGTGTACATATATATACAAAATCTGTCTACCATCCTTCAATTAACACACTCTCCCCTTCCCTCTCTCTCTCTCACACACACACACACACACACACACACTATATCTAAACCCCCAATCTCACCTCTCTCTCTCTCCTTCCACACACACACACCATCTAACCCCTCTTCACACCCTCTCTCTCTCTCCCACCCATGTACAGTGTGTGACAATAGCAGGGGGTGGGTTCCGTCGAGGTGGGTACCGCTGCGAGTGTCACCCCACCCACTACCTCCCCACCGCTCCACCCCACCACCAGTACTTCGAGGGACAACTGCTGGAGGAGGAACACGCCCTTCACTCTCCTCCACCCCCGCCCTTACACTCCTTCAGGTTAGTTTATGAAGAGAGATTGTGGTAGTAGTTGTGGTGGTTGTTGTTGTTGTTGTTGTGGTAGTGGTAGTGCCTGATATATGTGTGTGTGTGTATGTGTTTGTTTGTGTGTTTGTATGTTTGTGGGTGGGTGGATATTCAAGAACTGTGTGGGTGTGGGTGTAGGTGGGTGGATATTGAAGGACTGTGTGTGTGTGTGTGTGTGTGTGTGTGTGTAAACAATGGGAGACTGCATGTGTAGTAATAATGTGTGTGTATGTGTGTGTGTGTGTGTGA
Organism: Petrolisthes manimaculis; assembly: GCA_034508575.1. Lineage (NCBI taxonomy): Eukaryota > Metazoa > Arthropoda > Malacostraca > Decapoda > Porcellanidae > Petrolisthes > Petrolisthes manimaculis. Next base: position 8,825 of record JAWZYT010001671.1, read on the forward strand.
ACAAATTATATATTGCGTGACACTGAGGGTCTTGCTGCGTGGCTTGTTACTGTAGTTGCTGCACGAGGGTAAACACACACACACACACACACACACACACACACAGAGAGAGAGAGAGAGAGAGAGAGAGAGAGAGGAAGGGGGAAAGGGGAAAACTAATTGGAATATGATGATGGAAGTTGAGAGAGAGAGAGAATAAAGAGAGAAGTAGAAGAAATAGAAGAAGAAATACTAGGAAACAAGGTAGAGAGAGAGAGAGAGAGAGAGAGAGAGAGAGAGAGAGAGAGAGAGGAAGTGGTAAGGTGGGACGGTGTAGGAAACAAGAGAGAGAGAGAGAGAGAGAGAGAGAGAGAGAGAGAGAGGGTCTTGAGAAATTTCCATATAAACAAGACAGAATGATAGCAACCTTATACCCCTTTCCATCACCCCTACTCCTGTCACCCCTGTCTGTCTGTGTGTCACCCCTTCTACCATTATCACCACCCCTACCCCTGTCTGTGTATGTCACCCCTAGCTGTCACCCCTACCACCATCCTTGTCACCCCTGTCTGTATGTGTGTCTGTATGTGTGTATGTCACCCCTGCTACCCCTGTCACCCCTGCCTCTGTTTGTTTGTATGTCACCCCTACCACCCTCCTTGTCACCCCTGTATGTCTGTATGTATGTCACCTTTCTCTACCCTGTCTTTCCCTACTCTACCAATATGTATAAGAGAGAGAGAGAGAGAGAGAGAGAGAGAGAGAGAGAGAGAGAGAGAGAAGGCGAGTAAGGAGATTAGAAGGATGAGAGGGGAAAAAATGGTATAATAGGGTTTGTATGTTTGTGTGTGTGTGAGAGGGAAGAAAATTATATAAGACGGTTTGTGAGAGAGAGAGAGAGAGAGAGAGAGAGAGAGAGAGATGAGAACGTACCGGTAACTTATATAAAGAAAATGAAAAAGAGTATTTATTGAGATGAGAATATACAGAGAGGAGGTACATATAAAGAATAGGGAAGAAGAGAAGAGAGTGCATGGGAAAAAATAATAAAAGAGATAAGAATTAATAACGAGAGTAAAATGATAGTTGAATAGAAAAGAAGTAAGAAGAATAATATACTAAAAATATGTGAAAGAGAGTGGGAAAATAAAAAGTATTGTTAATCTGTTTCCTGGCATACTTTGGAGGAAGCAAGACACTCCAAATATATATATGTATGTATGTATGGTATGTATGTATGTATGTATGTATGTACAGTATCGGTAAATAAAGATGCTAACTGCCACCGACATTGAAGGGAAGATGTGTCACAACTGAAGTTAACAATACAGAAATCCTTAGTATCTTTTAAACGTATTTTTCACTGGCTGACACATTTCATAATTTACTAGTTACGTCTGTGTGGGTGGAATCAGTGCACTGACTTTTTTTGTGCCCAGATTGTTTTTAAACTGAATCTTTACCCCGTGATTTTGATGGCATTTAGATTTACCCTAGTGCATTACCATGGGTGCTACAACAACTAGCAAGGAGGAAAGGGTCCGTATTTTGGCACTAAGGGAAGGAAAAGTGACAATTAAAGAAATATACAGGCGAACCGTCAAGCATACCACAACCATAACACGTATCCTTCTTACTGGAGAGATCCTATTTTGAAAAATTAGCTAGGTCTATGCCTAGACGTCTGCAAGAGGTTATTAATGTGAAAGGTGAAATAACATAGTACTAATTGGTGAGTACCAGAACAATATATTTTGTTTTTTTTATATGAAATCTCCCATAATTTTATGTCACGATGTCGTAGGTAGTAATGTATGTATGTATGTATGTATGAGTTATTATAAAAAAGGATAGGCTAATTATAAGATGAAAAAAATGCAAATGATGTTGAAAATTAAGTCCCCCACGAGAGATGGTCTAACTTACACATGGTGAAGGGTAATGGCTTTGTAGAGAGAGAGAGAGAGAGAGAGAGAGAGAGAGAGAGAAATATTGGGAAAAATCAGTGGAGGAATTCGTAGAGAGAGAGAGAGAGAGAGAAAGGGGGAAGAAGAGCCTTCCCCCTTTCTCTCTCTCTCTCTCTCTATTTTTCCCAATATTTCTCTCTCCTATCTTTCTCCCTTTCCTTCTCTTCACAATGTCCTTCTCTCTCTCTCTCCCTCTATGTGTGTGTGTGTGTATCAAGTTTCAGTCTATCACACACACACACACACACACACACTCTACATAAGTAAGGTTTTGCAATGGTTTACCAATATCCTCTTTCATTGGATAAATCTACATTACCACCTTTATCTCTCTCTCTCTCTCTCTCTCTCTCTCTCCCAAATCAACCATCCCTAACATTCTCTCCCCCCCCCCCCTCAGATGCGAGCCTTGTCCTGCGGGGTGTGGTGAGTGCAGGGCAAGTACCGGTGTGTCCTCCTGCCCCGTCCTGCCCCGTGCCCTGGCCCGCGTTGCCCCGGCGTGTGTACAGTTGGCTGCCGTAGTCCTGTGTCTCGTTCTGGCCCTCGTCATTTTCAAGATACGCAAGTGTAAGGTAAGGTATAAGGGTGAGTGAGAGAGAGGGGTAGAGAGAGAGAGAGTGGGGAGGGAGGGGGGTGGGAGAGGGTGTGTGTGTGTTGGAGAGAGAGGGGTAGAGAGAGAGAGTGGGGAGGGAGGGGGGTGGGAGAGGGTGTGTGTGTGTTGGAGTGAGAGAGAGAGGGGGGTGGGAGAGGGTGTGTGTGTGTTGGAGAGAGAGATGGAGAGAGAGAGAGTGGTGAGGGAGGGAGATGGGGGGGGGGATTGTGTTGAACTGAGAGAGAGAAAGAAAGAGAGAGAGAGATGGAGGGAGGGGGGAGAGGGGGGATGTGTTGAACTGAGAGAGAGAGAAAGAGAGAGTATTTTGAAATGAGTGAGAGAGATGGATAGAGAGAGAATATGTTGAACTGAGAGAGAAAGAGAGAGAGATTGTGGTTAGTTTAGTGTTTACTGCATTTAATATTATTTTTGCAGTAGCCTATAAATGATATGACAATGGACTGGTGGACGGTGACGTGAACAAAATATATAAAACAATAAAATGGGCAAGAGATATACAAGAGGTATATATATCTCTTGGCCTTGGAGATACCAATTAATATTTTTCCCTTATGAGTTGAAATTCACAAAAAAAAAGTGTAAATAAGTGGTGGAGAAACATGTTATGTACAGTTGGACACAGGAATGGGTGGTACAGCCCTGGCAGGTGAAAGATATATTTGTCCCATATGAGTAACAGGTACTTGCTTTTTATTACCATCCTCAATACTGACTTCTGCCCCTGATGTCTCCTATTTGGCATTACATGTAAGGAACTTGATATTGGGAGAAATTGACCATCTTTCACTTAGGCTGTACAACCCATTCATGTGTACCGACAGCTACTACAGAAATTACTACACAACACTAATTAATATATTTTCTGGTGCGTTTCTACTCGTGTTTTTGCACTTTGGGACAAAACACCTTTGTTGGCTATTGGCTGACATGGTGAAGATGAAGTATATCCTCCGTAAAAGTACAATAATGCCTCAAAACTTTCCTAAATATCACAAATTCACAATCTCTCGCTTTCAAAAGTAATAAAAGGTTGGCGCTGCGTGTATGGTTATTATTATATGGTTATAACTTTGATGGCTTATATATGCCAAACAATATTATTTCTTTGTCAAATTAATTACATAGTAGCTCATTTATTAACGATGTAATTTTTTTTATCGTCAACCAGTTCATTAGTAGATATGCAATGGATTATGGAACGTAATAAAAACAAAACAACAACACAGATAGGAATACTTTATAATCCTTTTTCCTTTTCTGTTGACGTAACAGGTGATTGCTGCTTCACTATGGACAATGCTGGAGATGGTGCTGCTTGGGGCTGTCATTCTCTACTGTACCGTGAGTAATTCAATGAGTAAATGGCTTATTAAAGGGGGTAATTCACTTTTGTTACGTTGGAGTGAGTCAATGAGTCTATGAGTCAATGAGTCTATTGTTGAAATAGACGGGTGGCAAGTGAGTTTTTTCCTCTTCCACCACCACTTCTCCCTTCCCTCCTCCACCTTCCCCTCTTCCACTTCCCCCTCTTCCATCACTTTCCCTCTTCGACCACTTCCACCTAGCCTACCCCTCTTCCACCACCTACCCCCATCCCCCACTTCCCCACTCCATCTCCCCCTCTTCCCCCACCTCTCCCTTCACCCCATCACCTACCCCTCTTCCCCCCCTCCACCTACCCCTCTTCCACCTACCCCTCTTCCACCACCTCCCCCTCTTCCACCACTTCCACGTATCTTTAAGTTCTGCCTCTAGTCATTTAACTACTTTTCAAAGCTCTTATCTCTTCTTACCGGTATCTCTCCCTCCCCATAGAGTCACATTTTCTTCGCCTTTAACCACAAACTTTACACGAGTCTATCCAGTTCTTATTGTTATTTTTTTACTTAGAGAAAAGATTATGAAATACGGTTTACAAATTCAGTACCTTCAAACCAATAGCCATTTTTTTTACAAGATATAGACTATATAGTATTTGCTTAGCTTAGACCCATTGCCCATTAAAATTACAGTATTCCAGTCCATTCTGCCTATTTATCTTAGACCCACTGCCCATTTAGATTACAGTATTTCCAGTCTAATGTACTACTACTATCCAACCTAATGTACTACTACTATCCAACCTAATGTACTGCTACTATCCAACCTAATGTACTGCTACTATCCAACCTAATGTACTGTCACTATCCAACCCCAGCTACTACTACTATCCAACCTAATGTACAGTCACGGCACATAATCCTTAACCAGACTTCCCCTTACACCCTGATCAAGAACTATGTGCCACGACTGTACATACTGCCACTATCCAACCTCAGCCACTGCCACTATTCAACCTCAGCCACTGCCACTATCCAACCTCAGCCACTGCCACTATCACCTCTCTCATTCTTTGGTTTGGTTTGCAGGTGTTTCTTCGGTACCTCGAGCCGCAGCCAATACTGTGTCTGTTAGAGCCGTGGTTCAGAGAGTTGGGATTCTCTGTTTACTACGGAGCCATTGTACTAAAACTCTACAGGTGAGATTATTACTGAGATACTGTTATGTGTTGTGAAGGTGAGGAAGGAAAGAAAAGAAAGGGGAGACAGAGAGGGATGGATGGGAGAATGTTGTGAAGGTGTGGAAGGAAAGTAAAGAAAAAGGGAGACAAGAGAGGGATGGATGAATGAGAGAAGGAAGGAAAGTAAAAAGAAAGGGAAGACAGAGAGGGATGAATGGGAGAATGTTGAGGGTGAGGAAGGAAAGAAAAGAAAGGGGAGACAGAGAGGGATGGATGAATGGGAGAATGTACAGTCACGGTAAATAATGATCATCATATGGGTATCTCAAACAATTTGCTGTCTAATGTTTTCACGTTCACATAATTATGATATTATTGTTTTAAGTACCGTAGTGCATATCTGCTTATATTAAATTATAAGATAATATGGTAGTTAACCTATTTATTGGAAAGTTTATCAGCTAAGGAACAGAGGGAAGCTGTCAAACTCTTACGTGAGTTACCCCTATATAGATGATTATTTTTTACCGTGACTGTATGTGGATGAAAGGAGTACTGTACTGTAATGTGAAGTGATTGGAAGGAAAGGGAATAAGGTCCCAATGTAATATATTTTGATCAACAATGAGACGCCATTTTAGTTTTATTGTATTTTCTACAAAGATCAACATAAATTCAAAATAATATTATTGTGCTATCTAGTATTATAGATCAACACTGCAAGAAATATTGCATTAGGGACAAGAGAATATGGATGTGGTGAAGTAGCAGTCTTCTGGTATGGTAATCCTCACACAAAAAAGCATCACAGTTAAAGATAAATAGAGTTAGGTTAATTTTAGAGGCAACTCATTTTGTTGTACTGTACTACAATAGACTATGGTACTGTTACAGCATCACAGTTAAAAATAAAAAGAGTTAGGTTAATTTTAGAGGAAAGTCATTTTGCTGTAATAAATAGACCACTGTTTATGCTGTTACAGGAGTCTAGTTGACCATCGGACCAGGAAGGCTCACCGCTATGTGATCCGTGACCGTGACCTGCTCAAGTACCTGGCTGGTCTTGTGGTCTTTGTGACTGGCTACCTGGCTGCCTGGTCTGCCCTCACTGCCCACCTGGCTTCTGAGGGCCGCTCCCCCTTGGTGCAGGGACGTACCCCTATTGGTCTGCCCTTCACCACCTGCCGTAGTGTGTGGTGGGAGTATGTTACTGAGGCAGGTGTGTACACTCCTATTCTCCCTTGCCATGTATTTAGGGTACAGTATTTTTCTGTAGCTAGTGAATGATAATTATATACACCAATATTTTAAAAGGGTTGGTGAAGTTTATATGTATGGTACAGTATGTTGTATAGCAGTGAAGGTGTTTCCTGTATATCGGACATAAACCGTATTGTGATTTGCTGCATATCATCACCAGGAGAGTTGTTGTTTGTGATGTTTGGGCTGTACCTGGCGTGGCACCTACACAAGGCAGCCGGGAGCAGTGCCGGCGAGGCGAGTGAAACCTGGGAGAAGCGAGGGGGTGAGGTGGGTGAGTTGTGGGAGCGCCGGAGCCTCACCTGGGCACTGTTGCTGGAGGTGGTGGCATCAACGCCGCTCTATGTTGCCCGACACCTCCTTTGGCTCTCGACACACCCGGACATTGTCTTCCTGGCGTATTTTGCCCGCACTCACCTCACTGTCACCATCTCACTCATATTGATACTTTCTCCTAAGGTTAGAAAAGCTATTGTTGCCACTCTCACCTTCTCACTAATTCTTTCTTTACAATTTCCAAAGGTCATGAAGCTATTTCTATTGATAGTCTTATGAATACTATACAATATTGGAATGTTTTTAAATACAATTTTATTCTGTACATTGAAGTAGTACTGTATGTAGGTGTCAAGTTAGGTGAATATCTCCATTAGTCTGTAAAATATAAAAGATTGTGTGTGGGATTGAATAATCTTTTGGAATTGCATCTCATACTGTAGTATTTTTACTTGCTTGATATAAATTACATAGACACACAATACAGACAGGTGTGTAAATTAATGTTTATCCTAAAGAGTGAGTGAAAATGATAACACTTGTCTGTTGTCAGTTGTGGCGTGCTGGTAGTGGTGGCGGCCGTGACTTACCAAGACGCACCTACTCCACCACCGCTGGCCATGAGGGACCACATGAACTACGTTTCTGTGACGTCCTCACCAACGGGGACCTTGAGGCTTCAGATGTTAACCTCAGTCAGATGGACCCAGAGGAGATCAGGGTAAGACTACACCTGCTGACACTTAACTCATTAGTGTGATCTTCACGACTTTATGAGAATCTAGACCCAATAGGCTGTAGAAAAATAATTATTTAATTCATCCACAAATTCCCTGAGACTCTAATGCCGGTCCTTGTCTGTAGGCTGAGTTGAAGCGTGTGTACACCCAACTGGAGGTGCTGCGAACCAAAACTATGAGGAAAGACAACCCACACATCTCCAAACGACGAGGAGGACGTAAGGCAACACACAGACGCTTCTCATTACAGGTAAGTCATATATAACTAATAAGAATGAGACGTTGGGAGTGTGAGAAGGTGTATGTCACTTAAATATTCCTTGCATAAATCTTCATATTTATAAGAGAAGCATAAGGCACGAAACTTTGTACAACATGTTGTGTTTAATGTATAAAATTAAATAAATTCCCTAGAGGCCACGTACCCTTTCCATGCTGTGTCTACTTCTGCCAAAAGTATATGTCATAAGTACAGCTTTGTGTTGTAATGTGATTAATTATGATACTGTACTAAACTATTAAAATTGAAGTTTAATAAGTTGTTAATAATGTATGGTTTTTTTCTGAGATATGTATATTTGAGGTTATTCTAGGTACAATTTCCAAGCATTGGAAACCCATTATTCAGTACCGTACTGAAGCAAAAATTATACATCCACGTAGATTGATGCTTTGTTCCCCTAAGAAAATTCCTCCTAAGGGCTAGCCAAGGCAAATGAATAGCCTGTTCTTCATCCCTCCATTACTCTTTCCATACTTTCACTTAAAACTCAGACTCAACATTTACCTGCTTTGTTATATTTCATTACCATCTTCATGCTTTAATTACAAATATTATTACAGTACCGGTACTGTAAACCAATTTGCCTAGACAGCAATATGATGACAACACTGAAACATTCCCTTAGGTGCTTTCATCCATAAGCATATGCACTTTACATGCTCCCAAATATTGAATAATCTGTGTAAGGTTGAATTAAGATGATGGGCCGTGATGATGCTTGGAACATTGTGCCTTGGAATGCCTCGTGTTGTGTGAAAGTAATCTATACTGTATGTCATTACATTTAATTAAGTAAATATTGTGATAAAATACTTCCATATAACTTCCATAAAATATCCTTCTTGCAAGTAAATTAACTCGGTGGCATATAAGTTTCTCTCACAAATAAAATAAATAAAGACAAATTCTGACATCACGTAAACTCATAACAACTTCGTACAGCAACATATTAGAGAGCAGCTGGTATTTAAGGGAAGCAACCTTTTGTGTTCAATTTGGAGTCAGTGTAGGCCTCCAAACTCAGCTATAAAACACATCCCCTGTATAATGATTCCATATGGAGGGGTTCTGTTTCCTGGCATAGTTTGGAGGATTCAGTTTCTCTAGATTTACTGGCACAAAACTTCTCCCTTAAATTTAATGTGATATTGTTACAACAAGGGGAGACACTGGACTTTCCCTTCATGATAAAGTTAATAGAATTACTCTAACTTATATAAACTGTATGAGCATTAATAGTACTGTACATTTATAGGTACAGTAATGCAATTGAGGGTTGAATTGGTACCTCATTACAGTATCTTTTTATTAATGTTGCAATAATACAAAATACTGTAGCTGGAAGATACAGTGAAGGGAAGGTACAACATTGACCTGCATTGTTATATTATACATTACATTACCATCTTCATGCTTTAATTACAAATATTACTAAACCCATTTTCAGCTACATGTACTCTTATTAGTTACACCGAGCCATTGTGATAACACTAGTTTGACCGAACACATCCATATTTTTGTTACAGAGTCGCAAAGGTAGCCGAGAGAAGGTATGACCCCACTGTTTTGGGCTCCTTTGGCATGGAATTTTTAACTTTTTTTTTTAAGATGTTTTTTCTGGAATACAGTACATTGGTTTGGTGTATAATTATCTGTGTACCGTACTGTACTTTGTTTGCAGTTTTATGTGTTATAATCCTGAGTTACTTGTGATGGAAACATTAATTTTATATTGTTTACACTTTATTTCAGCCACTCAGTTTGTCATTCTTTACTTGCTACAGTATATAATATTATATTGCTGATGTGTCAAGTTTAGTTTTGAGTACCATATTATATTTGAAGTGTTTTTATAGTAGTGATTTTTTTCGTAGATTTCATAGTTTCATTCACCAACATTACTGTGTTTACATCTATATAATTTCGTCTATATAATTTCATCTATATAATTTATGTTCATCTACCCATCCATTAACCATCCATCCTTTCGTTTGTTGTTGATGCCATACTCTCTTTCGGACGTTCCCAAACAAGGACTTGGCTGCTGTGGCTGATGGCAACTCATTGTGAGATTATTTTAATGTGGGAGTCACTTGGCATTAGGAGGCTGGGTGGTTTGGTCATGATACACACCCATTGGGCCTTTTTGTGTAGTTAATGCTCATTATATAATTTGAAATAGGTTTCTAGGATCATTCAAGGAATTATCTTATACAGTACCAAACTTATAATGTGACGAGTAGAAAACCCACATTGGCAGACGAAAGTCATAGACAATCACGCCAGAATTATTTCTCCAGCCCATTATTATAACATAGATTCAATGGAGAGGCTTTTCAGCCATACAGCATTTTATGAAACCACTTCTCTCACACACTTCTGTATAATTTGTGTAGACTTCACAGTAGGAGCTAAAGCAGTTATTCTTATTATCCCATCAGTATTATTTGTAAGCTTGCCAAAGAGAGTTAGGGGATACAGTAGCCAATAAGATCTTGAGTCTCTGTGCTGAAAAAAATCCTCACCTATTTTGGCTTCTGCTGTAGCCAATCCTGAGTCACAGTGAGACGTCTGTACTACTGTATGGATGATATAATGATTCCTAGTGCCCTGAAGTTAGTTTGTAGTTGAGCCTACATTATCAATCTAATCTGGGCCCAAACTAATTGTGAGACTTAGTGTTTCACTGTCCATGTGTTGGCCGCTACTTGAAGCCACAGATGAGTGTTGAGTCATTATTACACTTCTGCTGTGTATGGTATCTTTCATGATATGGCTAATATTAATGGCATTACTGAAGACTCCATGCATCCCAAGATCACTTCCTGAATTTTATTCATTTCATTTGATTGAATCAGCTGTCAAATCTTTGCTGCTTATACTATTTCTGTTCCTCCTCAGTCTTTCCACCGACACCACCAACGGACAGCTGCCCATGCTGCTGACAGAGATGGGGGTGGTGGCATGGGGGATGGGGGGGACAACAAGACCCCTGAGGAATCTGTCTGCAGTGTGGAGGGCCCATCTGTTCTGTCCATCTATCCTGATGGGCCCTCAGACCTTGGCACCCCTTCCATCCTTCACCGCTCATACAAGTTGTGAGTCGTCTGAGTCATCACAACTTTTTGTTCTACAGTCAGTACTAACACCAGCAATACCAACAAAACAAAGAGGAAGGGAAACAAGAAAGATAGTAAGTACCATAGCAAGTAAGAGATTTTACTGGGACATTGAGAAAGTAGAATTTGAAGCTCATGGGATTGCATCATAACCTTGAATTTTTATGGTCTTAATATTGAAAATGCACATTTCAATGCTATTATGAGTGCTACCCAACTGCCTATTTTGATAACCAATATCTCATATTTGATGGGCCTGCAAAATGTTATCTGCATCCTACATGCCAACGGACGATAAGTGTTAGAGGGACTTGAAGAACTAATGATTACGAGGAAAGATGGGACAACCTCATGGTAGAATCTTATACTGTCTATAATTACTGTATATGCTAGAGACAAACTCGTCGCAAATAAAGCAAATTAAATAGGTTTTAATGAAGATGGTGAAACTCCTCTAAAGAGTTCTCTGTTGTGAGGAGAGAAGTGTGTTGGGGTTGACTTTTACACATGGAGTTGTAACAGAATATACCCAGAACAAGTGTAGATTTAGGAAAATTCACTCAGAGTTTCATGGAGACATGCAGTGTATTGAAAATGACCTAGTTATAATACTTAGAGAGTTACTCAAATAAACAGATCACACAGGGAAGTGAGTGTACTTGAGGTAGGTAGGTATGTGATGTGGTGGTGTAGTTAAAGTGATCTGGTTGCAGTACTTATAGAGCCAAGAACTAGAATAAAAAATATATTTCTGGGTATACTGTAGAGTTACTGAAGATCACACAAGCATCTGAGTGCATGAGGTAGGTAGGTAGGTATGTGGTGTGGTGTGATGTGGTGTGGTGTAGTTGAAGTGATCTGGTTGCAGTATGTAGAGAGCTATAAACTAGAATAATATCTCTAGGTAGGCTATACATTGCAATAGGAGAGAAATAATTTACATGCTGTTTGTGGCACAGCTTTGAGGAAAATCACTGGACTTCAACAAAATGATAGCCTCCTTACAAACACTTCTATAAGGTTGTTCAAAGCAAGGGTATGGAACACATTAATTAGAAATATAAAAATGAACTTTAACACCTTACCATTCACTGGGTGTTTTTTTCTAGTGCCAGGTACAGTTGCCTCCAAACAAATATTTCGAGACACCACCTGCTAGAGTCTAACAGGTAGTGTCTTGAAAGTTTGGGAGGCAACTGTACAATGGCCTTATGTATCATCTGTGACACCATCGTTACCAACCCTGTGACATTCCTTGCACAAAGTCACACCAATCACAGATAATATATAAATTAACCCACATCTCCATCAAAGTTATAAAGAGAATGAGGAGTGAACATTTACATCGTGAGGAATTTTTAAGATCGTGTAGTGGTGATACCGGTAACTTACATTGCTCATAGGTACAGTAGCTCAGCCCTTCTGCATCGAAATAGTGAAAGAGAATTAACTTTTCCCTAGCCAGCCAGCCAGTCAGAAAAGTAAAGAGATTAAGGATGGTGGTTGTACTAGTAGTTAGAACATGAGTGCAATTATTATTATACAAAATGTTAGTACTGTAACTGCATAGACATACAGTAGCTATATTATATCTTCTATAAAAGCTAAGAGTCATATTTTTGAAGGCATACAGAGACTGCATTTAATATCTAGACATCACTGTAGTCTTGTGAAACTGTTTTGTAAATCAACATGTATGTACTGTATGTGTAGGTCTGTGGAAATGATATATATATATATATTCTGTACATGGTGTCCCCAGAAGAAGTGGCAAACATTCAGAAAATTATGTGTGCAAAATTATATTATATAAGAAAAATGTTTTGTGAAGTTGTTCCTGATTTGCAATGGTTCACTATCATCATCGTCATCATCAGATACTTTGTTTACCCACTGCAGTACAGAATAATTTCTTATATTATCATCTTTCTGTCTGCTGTTGATCTACTTATCTACTCCAATCCATCCCGGCGATTTTTCTTTCTAATTTCTCTGTCTCTTTCTCTCTCTGTTTGATTAGTTCCATAGGCAATCATAGTTACTCTAATGTAATGATTCTTTCTGCATGTACCTCCACCTGCTAAGGAATTATTTAATAAATTATTCATGTTTGATTAATAGATTTTCCCGAGAGCGAGGGTAGACCCTATAATGGAATAGAAAACTGCTACTGTTATCATGAACAATAGATGGGCAGTGTGTAACCTTCTTATATGATTCCTTTCTGAATTGGACAACTTTACAAAACATATTTCTTAGAATACCTGCTGATATAATTGTTACAAAAAATTTCTCTTTCTTCCTGAGACACTTTGTACATACTGTATGTACTTTCAATCCATATATTTTTACTGCTGGGCTGTATTGTGTCTTCACTGTTTCACCACTGTAATAGTATACCATACACTGTACTCAGTATCATATACATACAGTCACTTTCATACACATAATACAGATTGCAAAAAGAGATTAATCATTTGGAGAAAACCCTTTCATAACATAACAGTACAGTACTTCACAGAAGGTTCACTCAATTAACAACAATCAGTACTGTAAATCATTAAAGGCTTCACTTTACATGGTTTCTAGTTTCTGCACATTTTCATTAATTATTCAGTAACTTTTCTCACCAGAACCAATTTACAGCTAATTATATTTTGTATATTTAGGACCATAATCATACCTGCCTTACCTTACCTTACACTTTTTGGTGATTATAGATACCTTGGGCTTTAGAACTATTTATTTATTTCAAAGGTACACTATTGTTATAGTTACCAACTAAATTTTCATTGTTTTGTCATTTACCCATAAAGAACTTATTAACTTATACACTCATACCTCAGTTTAATAAGGGACTAAATTGAGAGTCAACTTGTTTCTGACTTGAATTAAATTGTCCATAGTTTTATCACTTTTTCTGATCTATTCTAGTTTCAAATGAATTCTAGTTTGTGGAGTGTGTAATATACACACAGTACATACAGTAAGCCTCTGTAAAAATAAATAACTTCTGTTTGCACTTAAAAATGGTTGTTCTTATGTTATACCGTACTGTGCAATATTTATCTTCAACGCAACATACTTTAAATTATGGATGAAAAAAGTACATGACCAGAATTAATATGACGTTAAAAATAGGTTGGTAGAGTTGCTATTACATGTATCTACAATTGTACAAGAACTACACAACGGACACCACAACATAAATCGTACAATTAATGAGGCTACATCTTCTATGAATATAAGGGCTTATAACATTACACTTCTCATGATTTATCCCATTCAATACTAGAAATTTGATGGGAATACACTACTTATATGTTTGAAATATGATAAACAGGGATTATTGAATGATTTTGTCAAGGTTAAAGATCACAAAGACCAAGCATATCACTTAAGATGTTATTTTTCAAGTACAGGTACAGTAGTGTTAATTAAGGGATGTAAAATATGGAAGCCAGCTAAAACCTTCAAACTGTGTCAGGAAATAGACTACTGCAGTGTTAGTGTTGTGTTTTGTTTGATGATTTGGAGGACTTGGCAGCCTTCATTTCACCTCACAACATCCAGACAACATCCACACACTGTAATGGGTATCTACTGTTGATGAAGTGAAGGGCTACTCATTACTCAAAACAGACCTACAAAACAGATCCCTTCCCACATACTGTGATAGTAATGTGTTTCCTGTCATAGTTTGGAGGAGTGTATAGCACCTCTGGTTTGCCTACACAGTAAAGTAGAAGACCGACCCTTTCAGCAGCTAGGTATCAAAGTGACATCTTTTATTCTGTCGTCTGTCTGGTTTAAGATTTCTTCCATCCTTCAGCTTTATTTTGGAGTTTAGAGAACAACTATCAAGTTGATCAGAGGAAATCTGGCTCATGAACCAAGGATGAAGGAAACAGCTGCTGGTGTGTTACTTTATTTCACCCTCACACAGCATAACTCATCATCACCACTGTCCATACATATTTTGCTTTAATGCTTGCAATACTGTATAGATATGTAGAGTTTTAAGTGATATAGTTGATATAGTAAACATTGTACGGTATAGTACTGTCAAATGGGGAAAGAGTAGTTGAAAACAGATGGGGTGAAGTCAGTCCATTTTATCACCAATTATTTCAATAATGACGAGTATCAAACCCAAGAAAGTTATGTGGCACTATAAAACCTATAAAACACAGAAAGAAACTTGTCTGAATAAGCTAAGCAGAGAGAAGACGAGTACAGTTCTCGCGAAAAATCTCTGCACGTGATTCAGAGCATCAAGGCCTACCCGCCCAAATATGAATTTTGCTCATGTAAAAAAATGTAAATGCCTGGAGCTTGAATCGTGTGTCTGGCAGCGACGTACGTTTCCCTCCCCACTCCATGGTGGGGGGATGATAGTAGGGCCCATAATATAATGGTTGGCAAACATACTGACAGCAAAACAATTCAATCAATTATTGATCTTTTTATAGCTGGGCACAGCAACAAGGAAATTTGTGTATTAAAGGGAATGAAATTAAGAAGAGTGCAGGACGAGATTCACCGATATAAAGTTGGCGGAGAAGATAAACTTCCCCTCCCCAAGAAGCAACCAGATAGACCCAGAAAAGTGTCTACAAGGACCAGAAACATATTAAACAGACAGCTTCAAGTCAAACCCAGCCTTACAGCCAGAGATATAAAGGAACAAAATAATAATTTACTTATTGATGTGTCCCTTCGTGCTGTACAGAAAACTTTGCATTGTGACTTTGGCTACAGGTCTTATCAGGCGTACAAAATAACACTGATAAATAATCGTCAGAGGAAGAGGAGTCTCTATTTTGCTAAAAAGTACAAAGACTGGCCTCTTGACAAGTGGCGTACAGTGTTGTGGAGTGATGAGAATACCTTCTGTGTTAGTGGAGGAGGCCCATCAAAGGTGTACTGCCGCCCTGGCTCAGATCCCACTGATCCTCACTACACACAGAAGACCACAAAACACCCTCCCAGCTTAATGGTCTGGGGTTATTTTTCATATTATGGTGTGGGAAACCTAGTTATTCTACCTAAGAACACAACAGTTAATAAATATGTGTATTTTGAACTTTTAAATTATCACCTTGAGGAAAGTTTTATTAAAAACACAAGCCAAGATTTTCCAGCAGGACGGAGTCTCCTGTCATACAGCTAAGGATGTGATTCAGTGGCTTGATGACTGTGGCATTGAAAGGATTAATGATTGGCCAGGTAATTCTCCGGATATTTCACCCATAGAGAATTTATGGGCCGTCATTAAAGGCAAGCTCCATGTACGTGACATCTCCACCCTCCCCAAACTTGAAATGAAGCTCCGTAAATTTAAGCCAGAAACACTTCGTAATCTTGCTGACAGTGTCCCAAATCGCCTTCGTAAAGTCATCAAGAGAAAGGGCTACACAACGAAATACTAATTAACACTGTAAGTGTTATTTTTCATCATTATTTGTTACTTAAAATGATACTAGTATAGGTAAACAATACATTTTCGGGTCCGTGCAATGATTTTCCGCGAGAACCTGTAGATACAACTACATACAGTACAAGGAAACACTGATGATAAACAGAGGTGACATCTTTTTTCTCCTTTAATAATAGACAAGGTGAAGCAAGGATGTCAGAAATACAGTAGCCCCATTTGTTTTTCACCATACCATTTGGTAGTACTGTACAGTGTACCAAATTTGTAATTATGCTTTTAATGTCTCTCTATAAAGTGTACTGTATTGATACAAGATGTCTCGTCGTACCAATGTTAGTTTCTTGGTGGAATAAAAGAAACTCACTCAAGCTTTTTCCAATAATCTAAGTTTGCTAAATTACTATAGGAATACCTGTATTCACCAAAGTCTGCCTACTGATAATAAGTTTGAAATGTAAGTGAAACAAGTTTGTATACAATACCTGTGTAAATGTGGTGACAAATGTGTGTTCTAAGCCGTACGTGTTATGTGAGCGTTATTATACAACTCGTCTCTGTGTATCCAGAAGCCAAGCCATTTCTGTAATGTACTGTAAGCACTTCATAAGCAGACTGTACTGTGTTGTCAAAAATATGTATCATCTGAGGAGAAACATGTACTGTATTGACAACATTGCACTACTGTACTTCATTTATTTAAGTTTGTAGTACAGTAAAATGTCATCAGTAAAAAGTTCCTTCTCTCTTGGGTTATATTTTCTTCAAGACAGAAAAACTCCATTTGATAAGACAGAACCTTTGTTGTCAAGGCTTCAGTACCTCTCCTTTTTTTTTTTCAATAAACTCGTCATCAAAACATCGTCCATGAAGTATGCGCCTCATAATTATAGCGTTTACATTCTATCAACAAATTGGTATCTGTTCTGTGTAACATGTACTGTATCCCTCATATAAGTGTAGTGTAAGTAAAGTCACACCTATGAACTTATTGTAAACTCCAGGTGAAAGATGCTTGAATTCATCCAGTATCCAGTTAATAATTTATCTAGTGCAGTACACGGATGAGATATGAATATTACAAGTGATTATACTGTAGTGTTTAATAATATTGAGAGAGGCCCTACAGAGGCTGGTGGAGCGAGGCATAGAATATCCAACAACAAGTAACAAGTAAGAACAGTACTGTACTGTAATTGTTTATCATTACCAACCCACATGTTGACTGATGACCCTGGTATCTCCTACTGGCTTTTTTGATAATGTTGGCATTTGAAGGAGTTAAGTATTTTACAGTATATTGCACTTGAGTTGTCCACAAGTTCATAGATGTAACTCTAAATACAGTCATTATTTATATGTCATGAGTTCCCTGCTGCTCCCACTTTATAAATAATGTATATAGGATGTATACAGTAAGCGCTACATCATATTCTGATTAAATTACATGTAGGATAAATGTATAGTAATGAGTTACCTCATACACATAACATTTAAGGAAACAGAAATACTGTACTCTACAATATATACACTACAACAATGAACATTTATCATAATGAAAACTTGAACTTATGATATACTGAACTGAACTGAACAGTAATATAACTTTACATTATTCTGTTCATCTAATTTCCTTTCCTGTGCACATGTGTATGGAAATTACATAGCTATATTCTGTTATTATATTTGAAGTACATGTACAGTATAATATTGTTGATGTATACTGTACAAATGATTATAACCATAACTGAAATTGGCTCTTTAATACATACTGTACACCGATTGTACTGTACTGTACTGATACAGGTACAGTCAGAAACAAAAGGAATGTTCTTTGCCATCAGAGACCGATGTTGTTTGTAATGTTTGGAATATGATTTAGTACAGTAAGCGTCACATAATAATACATACATGATTGTAGAGCATAATTCTGTCTACAGAGTTCCTGCCTCAGTCAGTAATTAAACTTAGCTCTGGTGGTAATGGACACAGTTTTGTTTTAGCCTCAATGTTTATTACAGAAAATACCTTAATTTATAAATGGTACGGTAGCCTCAGAAGAGACTCTTTGAGTTTCTTAGCAAATTGGAGGCTACAGCTGGTTCCTCCAAACTTTGCCATGAATCATAAACTCACAAAGTAGCTTCTGTTTGATGGCATACTTTGGTGGAATTAATAATGTCCAATTTGTTGATATCATTACAGATCCTTTATGAAAGAGCCACCAACAAAATGTTATTAACAAGGACTTCTCAAATTGTGTTATTATTTATGCATTGGACTAAGAGTTTCTTTAACTAACTAAATGTAGCAATGATGTACAATAAGTTGTTTAAATGTTTGTAAAGAAGTGTACATATAGGCTACCTGGCATGACAATTTTATACTAGTTTATATAAATATTGTTAATATTAAGCTTAGTTAGGCCTTGGCCTCATTGTACAAAGTGAATCTCTTCCCACCCATCACACATACACTGAAAACTACAGTATACAGTACAGTATTGCATATGGAGTTACATACAGATACAAGGAACATACATACACTGAAAACTACAGTATAATCTATATGGAGTTACATACAGATACTGTACAAGGAAGACTCTAAAACTGTTAATGTGTTCTCCATTATTACATTGGAATGAAGAAGTGTAATCATCTTTCATAATTCCAAAGCTTTATATATTTTACAATGTAATCAATAATACATGTACTGTACTACACTACAGTAAGTGTGAAGAAATGAAATTGTGTAGTAAATTTTAAAAATGCTGTTATAAATACAGTATAATTAATTATGGATATATTGGGGCTTGTCTCGTTTTAGTATTAATACATTTCACACACACAAACACGCACACACACATACATACATACATACATACATACATACATACATACATACATACATACATACATACATACATACATACATACATACTGTACATATAATGTGAAATCCTGTAAAGAGCAAATTTATAAATGCAATATATCTGATAAATTTCTATTCCTCAATAATTATATTATACAGTAATCTGACAATAATATTTATGTAAATTAAGGGTTATTTATGCATGGAAATTATTTCTACTTTACAGTACTGTACTGTACTATATATTTACTAGGATAAAAATAGATACACAAAAATGTCTATATTCTATTAATAATATTATTATACAGGTAGTAATGTTATCTGGGCTACCTCCAGCATAGAGATAAATGCCTCCTACAGTACAGTACAGTACAGTATATAAAAGTAATTTATCTACAGTAACTTTAGATTATTCTGCTCAGCTGAGGGAAGTCTATCACTCCTCAGAGTGTTATAATCTCTCTCAATAAATTATTCTTATTATCATTATACATTACTTAATAAGTACAGTACTGTACTGTAAAATGGTGTTTCCTTATGATAAACTTTACAGTACAGAATAAGAAAACAATAATATTATATTCCTTATACAGTATTCTTATTACATTCAGGTGTACAGTAATGTACAGTGTATCTAGAATTTATATACATATATTGTAATGATTATGCAATGGTTAAAACTAATAGCAATATGTATTTGAAATATGAATTACAACTAAATGTTTATAAATACAGTATGTAAACAAACCTGATAAAGCAGAAATTTGATGCCGACAACCACACTGGACTTTTTTATTACCTGCCACAGTCACAACACAACACAGTCACAGCACAACACAACACAACACAACACAACACAGTCACAGCACAACACAACACAGTCACAGCACAACATAACACAACACAACACAACACAACACAGAACTAATATTGATATTAGTAAATCATACCACCTCTATACAGTATTTCCAATTTTTACACAAGGTTTGATCGCAATTGTTATACTTTACTAAACAATTACACTATAAAACAGTAAAAATGGTACATATAAATAGTAAAGAATTCATAGCCAAATACGTATTATAATTATGCAGTAGTTTACACACCACTGTATTTACTAACACTGTACATATTTTTCCTGTTTTCTGTTACTCGCCATATACAGAGAGAACAAGACATTCACGGATTATCTTTACACCAAAACATCACATATATAGATCGAATCATTTGAAAATCCACAATTAAGGGGGTGCGGGAGTAGGGGACAGGCTTGGGGGTGGGTAGAAAGCCTGTCCCCTATTCCCGCACCATACTAAGCCCCCCACCCAAGCCTGTTTCTCTATTCCCACACACCCCTAAGCCCCCCCCAAGCCTGTCCCCCTATTCCCGCACCCCCCCCAAGCCTGTCCCCCTACTCCCACACCCCTTTAACTTCCTTCAGTACAGTATAACCACCTCAACATACTTTTCTAACTACAGAGGATGTCATTCATTTTTGTATATTTTGTGTATTTTTGTAACTCTCTCATTCTGTCATGTACAGTGTACAGCTGAAAACATAAACTTTCTCTAAAGTTTTCTTGCATAATACGTATTTCCTGAACAGTGATTATAAAACAGACAACATGGTTAGCTTGGCTCATCATTGAAATAAAATACAAGAACATTATTTTAAGGTGGTAATTCGCTTTTGTTACATTGGAGTGCCTTGATTCCTCCAAAGTATGCCATGTAACAGGACCATGAGAGCAAACTTAAGGGTGTTCTGTTGTTGCTTGGAATAGTTTGGAGGATTTAGTTGCTCCATATATACCAACACCGAATTTCCTCCTTAAATGCTTTCCATTGACTTATATAAATGGTCACTTCATTATTTATACAATTTTACAGAAAACATGAACCAACTTAATCATGAAAGGATGCATGAATAAAACCAATAATGTGCAATAATTGTAATGTCAGTGTTACAATTACATTTTGAGTATGCATCCTCTTAAGTATAAAATATGAATTGTTATTTGAAAGGTGTACAGTACGTGTCATCTCTTTATTTAGAAGTCATTTTAAAATCACTCAATTCACATTATGCACAAAAACTTTGAGACAAATGTTTGCTGTCGTCTTTTTGTGGTTCATGTTCACAAAGTCTATAAATATACTGTATGTGTATGTATGTATGTATGTATGTATGTACAGTATGTATCTATACAATACTGTATGTCTTTGAATGGTATAGATGACCTTGTTTTGCTCTTGATAAAAACTACTACTAGGCCTCCATAGCCTCATGTGTCACTGTCCTCTTTGTGATGTCAAATAAATGCGCTAAGTACCTTTAACCATTTCCTTTGGTATCTACCATGTTTATATACAGTAGCTTAACTTTCTTATGAATTTATACAAGATTACTGTAATACTGTACAGTCATGGAAAAATGTATCATTGCCTGGTGGTTTCACAAACATTTTTACCTCTTAAAACCTTTCATATGTATTTAGAAATATTTACAATAATGTATTTTATATATTTTGTATGTACAGTACATTACCTGTACTGTACAGTATTGTTAAATCCATTCTGGATACACTCTTAACTAATCCTTATCCTTCTGACCACTACACTACACTACTCAATATTCTGACATGTGAACATATCCCACTCTCTGTAAAACTGAAAGAACAGGACAAATTTTAGGCAATATGAAGTGGCTGATTCATATGTTTGAATCCTGAAGAAATGTGGATAATCTGTACCCAGGAGTGTTATTATTGATGCATATTTGAGTCATTTGTTCATTAGAAGGTTTAATAATGACAGCAAGTACAGTACAGTATGTGTTTATTATGTACAATAATGGATATGTCTTGTTACTCCTGGCATTCTGTAATTTGTTACTTTATTTACTGATTTATTGTGCAGTATACTTGTCTTGAAAAGAACTACAATATTGTAATGTACTTATGTGTTATGTTGTGTTCATTCCATACTGTTTATATATACATATGCAGATGTACAGTAGTTGTTTATATCATCAAAGCTTGCAGAGTGATGGGCAAGACAATGCCTATGTTCATGCCTGTGTACAATATAAAGTGTTGTGTTAGTGGAGAATGCTGTACTGTATTCTTAAACATTTCCCTTCACATAAACAACTGTCAGTCAGCATGGGGAGAGGTTTGCTGTTTGCCTTTCCTCCCTTTTGGACGGTAAAACTGTTGTCTGTCATTGTGTGAGTATCAAAAGATTTCATTTAGTACTTTAAATTTTATATATGTAAATATTTATTGAGACTGTACTTGACCTTAATTCATGCTTTTCCTCACGATTTATATTTATAATAATCCACTGTAATGTTGCAATCCAAACTTTCTCTCTAATCTACTGTACTTAATTTTGTCTGACACAATTCAAATTCTGTCATTTCTGTTATTTAATACCGTATCACCCCGGCTGACTGGCGCTGGGATGTTTATACTGTATATTTGTCTTTTGGTCATAAAACTGTACAGTGTAAAGTGTGTGTGAGTCAACATTTACAGTGTTGTAAGAATGACAATAAAAAAAAATTCATTGATGTGTGAGACGATTCTAAGCATTAGAGTCGACCACTTTGATGTGTCAGACTATTCTAAGCATTATAATTATAGAGTCGACCACTTTGATGTGTCAGACGATTCTAAGCATTATATAAAGTCGACCACATTGACAAGAGATGTGATGTGGTGGGGAGTTTTGACTGTGACTGCACAAAGATGAGTACAGTACAGTACAGTACGGTATGAATGGTAACTTTTAATCAAGTGGCAATAGATACATTACTTGACTACAGTAATACATGTACTTTGCATATAGGAATACCAGTCAATCAAAATAATTGTTCTGTCAGCTGTACATGTATTACATTATGTGTGTTGTTTGTTTATATACATTTTTTTTTATATACATCTACAAACATATTCAGTACAGTAGTAGGCTACATAATGGCCACAACTTTCATTACAGTATCTGGTTAATATTTATGTATCAAAGTTTTTCAATATACAGTATGTTGTTTGTTCATATAATTTTTTTAATACAAACATAATCATTCAGTACAGTAGTAAAAGGCTATATACATGATGGCCACAACTTTCATTACAGTATCTGGGAAATATTTATGTATCAAAGTTTTTCACTATCAAGAGCACTGTATAGTATGTTACAGTAATAATATGTAATATACTGTATTGTAATGACCATCCAATGTGTATTAATTATTATTATTATTCAGTATTACAACACATCTTAATTGACTGTACTGTTTGGTGTCACTTTAAAAAGATACATACAGTTAACTCTCATTTTACACTTGTATATTAAGGGGAGTGTATACTTTTGGTACATTGGAGCACCTTGATTCCTCCAAAGTATGCCAGACAACAGAACAAAAGGAACAAAAATAATGGTTGCCTGTTGCTTGGAATAGTTTGGAGGAATAATTTGCTCCAGATTTATCAACACTGTATCCTCCCCTTAAGTGTGTAGTATAGTTTACAATAAGTATTTACAGTACAGTACAGTACATACATTCATTACACACACACACTATTGCACATACATATTGTCAGTGTAAAATGAGACTTGACGATACAGTTGAGTTTGTGTAGTGTGGTTGGTATTGTATTATTATCATCCCAAGTTTGCTGTTCTGAATATTCAAAATCGGGATCAATTATAAGGGGGTGAGGGAGTAGGGGACAGGCTTGGGGGGGGGGGGGGGGTTGGGGGTTGCTGGAATAGGGGGACAGGCTTGGGGGTGGGTAGAAAGCATGTTCCCTATTCCCGCAAACACCCCCCCAAGCCTGTCTCCCAGCTCCCGTACCCCCCAACCCCCTACTCTCGCACTCCCAAGCCTGTCCCCTATTCCCACCCCCCCAAAGTCTGTCCCCCTATTCCCACACTCTCCCCCAAGCCTGTCCCCTACTCCCGCACCCCCCAAGCCTGTCCCCCTTCTCCCGCACCCCCCAATCCCACCCCCCAAGCCTGTCCCCCTATTCCCGCACCTCCCCAAACCCCTACCAAGCCTGTCCCCTACCCCCACAACCCCTTACTTGTGGTCTTAACTGGTTCTGTGTTGCATTATTATATAAACTGGTTCTTTGAGATCTGTGTTTTATTTATTCTGATTTAATTCTTTCTAATTTTGCCAAGAAAATAAAGTTGTTTCCAATGATAGAATTATATATACCGTTTGTCTATGAAATGCACTACAGAATTTGCCATATATATTTAATTAATAATATTTTAGGATTTGTGTAATTAATAATGACATGCAGCCTAATGTACATATTTTTTCATTCAAATTGTAAGGTAAATAAATATATAATATAAAAATGCAGCAGGAGAAAATATTGTCACATTAAATGAAGTGAAACCTCAGCAGAGATATTTTATTTGGTCCATCTTTCATCTTAAGGGGGTGGGAGAATAGGGGGACAGGCTTGGGGGGGTGCGAGAATAAGGGGACAGGATTGGGGTGGGTAGAAAGCCTGTCCCCTATTCCTCCAACCACCTAACCCTCCCCTCCCCCCAAGCCTGTCCCCCTACTCTCGCACTCTCCAAAATCCCCCTATACCCCCCAAGCCTGTCCCCTATTCCCGCACCCCCTTAATACGACTATGATCAAGAGTAAACCAATTTATTGAAGTAAAAAGGGAAATTCTAATGAAGAAATTGAAGTTGAGGGACATTTTTTCATCAAGCGGTGACAAGCACATCTGGCACCACTGCATACATCATCACACCTGACCTGGCAACACTGCATCACACATCAACAAAACAACGTGGCCGGGCAGCATGGAAGGTGTCTGCTTTCAATTTTTATATTTTTAAGGAGAAATGTGTACTAAATCCAACATATTCAGTCACAGGTGAGTACAAAATTGATTACTAGACATGAATTAGGACTTATTGGTTCTAATTATATACGTGAGAAATAATTACGAGACATGAAATGAGACTTCTAATTAATTATATAACCTACAGTATGTGAGAAATTATTACGAGACATAATGAAATAATACTCAAGTTATTATATTCTGCTTCTGATAAAATTTAAGGGGTGCGGGAATAGGGGGACAGGCTTCGGGGGGGGGGGGTTAGGGGGTGCGGGAGTTGGGAGATAGGCTTGGGCTGGGGGATAGGGGTGTGTGGGAATAGGGGACATGCTTTCTACCCACCCCAAGCCTGTCCCCCTATTCCCGCACCCCCCCAAGACTGTCCCCCTATTCACGCACCCCCCCAAGCCTGTCCCCTACTCCCGCACCCCCTTAATATGGGAAAAATGAATTACTAGACATGAATATAAATTAAGACTTAAAGTTACTGTGCTTCTGATAATTATTATGGTGTGATGATATGACAGTCAAGGATTATGGAGATAATGATGATGATAATGTGGAATATAATATACCGGTAATAAGACGTTTTGTTTATTTCTAGAATGGTAAGTTAGTTAGTTAAGGAAAGATAACCATGATTTTGTGGTTGAAGTCAGATGTTATTTATATATTTACATAATATATGTTTTGAAATGATTTGTTTTTGAGGTCCAGATGTTATTTATGTATTTTTTGAAGTGATTCGTTTTTGAGGTTGGTCAGATGTTATTTATATACTGTATTTGGTAAATTTACAGAAGAACTGGGTTCACTATATTGTATATTTTAGTATCCTTGCCCCGTTTTACACACATAATTTGGAAATTAGTCTGACCTGACCTGACCTGACCTGACCTAACCTACCCTAGACCACAACAGACTACCGGGACTTAACCTGGGCAAACTACCGGGTATAACCAGTGTAAACTATCATAAAGTGACGGGGGCAAATTCCCAGGACCTAGGCAAATGTGGTAACACTGCACAAGCCTAGCCAAAAACCCAGTTATTCTGTAATAATTCCCTGTATTTACTTATGTATGTTTTGAAGTGATTCATTTTTGAGGTTGAGGTCAGATGTTATTTATATATTTATTTATGTATGATTTGGGTTGATATAGTGGTTGTGTTCTCGTTCAGTGTCTATTGGACCTGATTTTAATTAAGGTTTGTCACTGCATTGTCTGCATAATAAGTGCATACATGTATATCTGAGAAATCCTATTAGAATACTAACATTAGATCAAAACAAGGTAAGATAAGGTTAGGTCGGTCCAAAGCAATCTTCTCTTCAATATCAGCAGGAAGCCGTGTAAGTTAGTTCCATATACGATTTGTCATACCCGGTAATTGAGATTTATCGCAGTGCAAGACAATGAGCCGTATGCAAGAACATTTGTGGTGTATACGATGGCGTGGTACCGGTGCGATGGCTCTGTAGTGTGTCAATGTAGTCGTCGTACCGGGTACCACGCCATCGTATGCACCATGAATGTTCTTGAATACGGCCCAATGTTTCCTGCAGTGAAAGGATGTCATGTGTTGGGTTCACTTTGTAGGATGATGCAGAAAATTGTGTGTGTGTATATGTGAGTGTGTAAGGTGTATATGTGAGTGTGTAAGGTGTATCTGTAAGTGTGTAAGGTGTATATGTGAGTGTGTAAGGTGTATCTGTGAGTGTGTAAGGTGTATCTGTGAGTGTGTAAGGTGTATGTGTGAGTGTGTAAGGTGTATCTGTGAGTGTGTAAGGTGTATCTGTGAGTGTGTAAGGTGTATCTGTGAGTGTGTGTGAAAGTGTTTTGCCCATCTGATTTTAGTGTATGTTTTGATTATTTCTTTACCTTGTTTTTAACACCTAATGATGCAGTATCAATATCTTGCTTTGTATCTCAGTTTTACAGTCTTCTTTCTATACTTTCCAAAATTGTTTGAAGTTAGGCCTGTTGCTTCATTTTCATTGATGGTATAGTCTACAGTAAATTATGTTTCATTACTACTACAGTACCGTACCTACATTTCTGTTTGGAGTCTCACTGTATATGTTAGTTCCTTTGGTATCCTATCCCATGATTTTACTGGTGTGTGACCTGTGGGTTAGATTAAAATATGAATTGCATTACCTTGACAAAATGGTTAAGGAACAATTTTGTATGTGGAGAAACTTTGATTGGCAAAAGCCTTTAAACTGAAGAAACAATAGTGAAACTTTGTCTATAAAGGCTCCTCTTACAATTTTGTTCCTAAACCAGCCTTCAGGGGTAATTTTTTGTGGACAAATTGCATGGCTACTGATTCATCCATACTATGTCAGGAAACAGACTACCGGTATACTCTGTCCAGGCAAAGGTGGCGGAGAAGCCCTGTCCTACTGGTGTGGTAGGCAGGTCAAATACTTTTTCGCTTCCCTGATTGGCTAGAGGTGTACAGCACACTGAGAAAAATAGGAGTGCTTCCTTTTTTTATAAATATTTCTGCTAATTATGCATTATTCATGCCTGTTATTACTCACTCATTATCTTAAATTATGTGTGTAAGCCTTACAGTCAAAATTCACAGTGACAATTTACTTGGAGCTCGTAATATCTTGATTTGAACATAGAGTGTGTAGTAAAAAGTGAGCGATAGTGAGAGGAAAACAGGTCAACTGGAGGAGTCAGGAGGACCTCTGGGTAACCCTTGTGACTTCCCATGTTCGAAAGCAGACTTCAAGGCTTCTTCATCCATTTAGTACCAATTGTTATACATGTACATATAATTTCACCTATCTTTCGGAAGCACAAGGGAGTGTGTTTTTATGAAACGAAAATATAGAAAAAACGTACACATGAATTCACTACTTACATAAACAGGTTAATATATTTCAAAACCATGGCCAAACAAAGTAGCAGGACTCTGGGCAGGGCCAGGGAGTGGTATGTGTGTGAATGGAGTAACAAACCGACACAAGAAGTTGACAGGCGTCTATAGGGACCTGAGATTAGAATATGGTCTAAGGCTGTAAGAGAGAGAAACATAGATGAGGGTAACAAATGAGGAATAAAGAAAGTGAAATAACTTATGAGTTATGATGTATGCTACTGTTAATGAGAGAATGAATAAATTGAATTTAAAAAAATATATAATGCCATTAATCTAAATAATTCTATGAATAATTGACTCGAATAACGCTATTTTGAGTAATGCGTTTTTTATTTAATGCTGTGTAATATGTAGGGGGAATACGATTAAATAACGCTTTTTGTTCGATTTAACGTGGCCACGCTCACTCATTCAATGCGCAGAGTGGGGAGGCAGAGTGGAGTGACGAGTGTTAAAAGTGAAGAGAAATGTACCGTACTGTTACGGTACTTTACAAATGTAAATACAGTATTAAAATTCGTATTAAGCATATTAAATGCATATAACAATTTGTATTAAGGTTTTCGCAGACAACTCATGACTGAAATGAGTCGTAAGCATGCATGGTAGTGGTGGAGGTGGTAGGGGGGAGATAGCGTGTGATATCGTTTGTTTACATTTTATTTGCCATATGCTTGGTGTTTCCTTCTGCTTTCTCTGTCCGAGAAATACTGGGATATGGCCTTCTGTTTTGTAAATGCACCACCTGACATGACTGAGTGTTGAAGCTGGTTGCTAACTCGTAATTACTAAAAAACGAGCGAGTCTCACACAAGGTGACAAGGCACGCTAGGCCTATATTCCCTTGACCTTGGGCTAGGGGAGGAAGGAGCGCTTGAGAAGTGATGGCAATACACTCACCCACACTTCACAGACGACAGTGATATCATTTCGTGACATGCTCATTATGATTTCGCTCGAATTGTATAAGAACTCCTCGGATTTGCTTCACTTATTTTCGCCACCCATTCTATATTTTGACTCACCTATTCATACATTAGAGTAACAAAATACCCAAAAAGGTAGACTTTTGCATTGTCCAGGAACGCAACCCCCACTATAGCCATTGTTTCCTATGGGGAAATTAAGTTGAAATAATGCTTTTTATAATAACACGATTATACTTATATGTGGGATAAAATATCATTAGATTATAGAATATAGAAAAGGAAAGGTTGTGGATGAATCGTGAACACGAGAGAGAGAGAAGTGGAGTAAAGATGAAGGAAGGTCAGGTCACTGAGATTAACGCTTAATGCGACGTATGTGTGACCCATGGTGTGACCAAAATGACTCGAAATGTCCCCTTTCCATCATCTGCCAATCGGATGCATCCAGGAATGTCCCAGAGAGGCAGGGCTTCTCCGCCACCTTAGGCTGGACAGAGTACAGTCATCCCTCCGCTATCGCGAGTAATTGGTACCGTAAGTAGCACGTGATAGCGGAATTCGCGATAGCGGAATTTAATAACTAATGGGAATAATTGAAATTGGTTCCCAGTCCCTCATATTTCAAGATTTTTCCTCCCTAAACATGCTTTTGTTTACTAATATTTCTTTGCATATAATGAAAACTAAAGTAGATTAGTAAGAAAATTGCATTTCTAACTTAATACAGTGGACGCCACAAGTACAGTAATTATACTATGAGACCTCAAACACGATGGCAATTCATTAAACATAACAAAACGTGTTCACATGTGGAGAGTCGGGCGCCTGATTCCGAGAGCACGTGCCAGAGTAGGATGTCTCACTGACTGTAGAATTAGCTACCAAAATATTAACTTAAAATTATTTTCAAAACGATTGCATCCATATAAAATGGGTGGCGAAAATAAGTGAAGCACATCCAATGAGTTTGTATACAAAACAAGCGAAATGATAATGAACATGTTAGGAAATTATATCACTCGTCTGTGAAGTGTGTGTGTGTTCCCACCACTTCTCCCGCCCTCCTTCCCCCCCCCCTACCCTCAGTATCTCCATTCCCCCTAGCCCAAGGTCAAGGGAATATAGGCCTAGCCTAGCCTGCCTTGTCACCTTGTGTGTGACTCTCGTGTTTAGTAATTACGAGTTAAACACTAGCTTCAACACTCAGTCATGCCAGGTGGTGCATTTACAAAATGGAAAGCCATATCCTTCCATATAAAGAAGGAAGTTATTTCGGTATTTCTTGGACAGAAAAAGAAGGAAACACTAATAACGTATGATTAATAAAATGTAAACAAATGATATCACGCTATCTCCCCCCTTCCCCCCTACCACCTCCACTACTACCACGCATGCCATCGATGCCGACGACTCATTTCAGTCATGAATCGTCTTAATACAAATTGTTATATGCATTTAATATGCTTAATACGAATTGTAATATACATCCCTATAGGAACGACGTCTTATATCGACGTATTGGACATTCTATACCAGACCGAGGTGTAATTAGGCACAGATGAAAAAGCTTTATCTCCACACATTGTATCACTAGTTAACTCTCTTGTGTTAAACAAAGATAGGGTTGATAAGCAGGGCTAGTTATAAACCCACACAGTCTTCATCTTTACTGCTGTAACACCATGTCATGGTAAACATGGCTGTCAGTCCAGTGTGCTTGGTCAATCGCACCGCCAAATTTGAATGTTACGTGCGCGATAGTCCGCATACGGATGCGCTATAGCGGATGAAGGTGAACTTTTCACACATGCGCGATAGTTACGAAACGCGAAAGTGGAACCCGCGATAGCGGAGGGATGACTGTATAGTACTTCAGTACAGTATATGAGTAAACAGAGTAAGGGATCAGTTTTGCAGCATAGTTTGGGAGAATTAGCTGTCCGCCAATTCTCTAACCAAATCGAGTGTCTTTAAAGGATTTTTAGTGCATTTTTCTTGCTTGATCTTGTTAGATGTTCTTATAATTTATGTTGATGTATTTCTAAGTTATTTTTGTGTTGCAGGTGTCCCTAATTTCCCATATCTAGGAAACTGTCTCCAAATTTTGCAATAATACTGTACCGGTACTAATTTGGTCACATCGGGTTATAAGATCACGATCACCTGTAATGTAATTTTTCTATGCACTTACTTGGGACGTCTATAGCTAACTCTTATATTTATGACCAGTGGAGTTGACCTCATTGTGTGAAATAAAGAGGTGAATTCCAATCATACTTACAGGTCAGGGGTATAATGTTAAGGGTTCATGACTCCTAATGTGTTATAATGAGAATCTGCTGTTGAGCAAACGTTGGCTTCAGAATATGCACAATGCCATAATGAAAGATTTAGTTAGTACAGTACCTTAATATTTATATATAAAATGAATGAAGTCCAATCCCTGGGAAACTCCACTGGTAACGGCCTGCCTAAATTATATCTATGGGGTTGTGTCGAGATGTATCTACAGTACTTTAATGAGCAGTTAGTTGTGCAGGAACATTATACTGTATTTTTCATGTTAAGGGGTTAATACACTTCTGGAACATTGGAGTGCCTTGATTCCTCCAAAATGTACCAGGACACAGGACAGATTGATAAAAAATAATTGTGCCTTGTTGCTTGAAAATTAGAAATCAAATGCTCATGATAAAACTACTGTACTGTGTTTCCAACGCGCGTGCTGAGTTCCCCTTAAATACATAATTATGTCATCTATATTCTTATTGTCATCAGTGCAGGTCCAATTAAATTATTCACATTTGTTATATCACTGGAAGGAAAAAAAAAGCGCTGATTATATCTTTACTTTTATTTGTAACAATATAAATGCATATACATCAACATCATATTTACATCAGTGAGCATACAAGTACATACACACACTCCCTCTCCATCATTAGTTAGGCAAGGGGGGGAGGCCTTGATATCCTCCCCTCACCTGCCCCCACTACCCAGCATCACTAAAGGATACAGGTACATAATGAAAAAAACAAGGTGAATTCAATAACATGCAAACCAAAAATCCTTCCTGTTTATACGGTACTTGATAAGAGTATGCCATACAGCTCATAATGGAACTTTACGGTAATAAAGAGCAAAAATATTAAATCCATTTTTATATTTAATCCAGATGTACTAATTGGAAAAAGAGAGTATTCACACAACAAAGTGATAAATACAATCTTCCTCTACACTGAACTCCTCCCTATTTGATGTACAGGACAACCTTACAGTACTATTGCAGCTACAATTCGGTTTAATAATGAAAATGTCTTGCACAAATACAAATGCCACAATGTTCCTTGTTTGGTTTCGAAAAGATAAACTGGGCAATAACAACAATGGATAGATATAAACCATTCATAATATGGGTTTAAATGGGAGTTTAATGAAGCCTACACATTGTGCCAAGGAAAAGACTAGACTATACCATATTAATATAGGTGGTCTATTCCATAACAGTGTGAAGAATCAGTAATCTCCAGTTTTACAATAATGTTACCCCTGTAAAGTAAACAGTACATTTACAACATCAAATCATCAAGCTAGATTAATGCCCTTCATAATCAATACATGTTCTGATATGACTGTAAGGATAAGGAATTTTGCTAGGATTACAAGAACTTTGAAATATAGTGTGTACTGTTATTGCAATCAAAGTGTTTGTTCTTTGCTCGGCCCCATCATCACCCACCATTATTTTAGTTTGTAATGCCAATTCCATTCTATTTTCATAATACTGTACTCTGTAGGGATAGTTTAATGAAGATTAAAGGAAAACTAAGTATTTCAAAATCTAACAATTGGAACGTTTATAAGCAAATATAATTGTGACTCTGGGCAGACACTGCAGGGGAAGGGAGGATGTACAGTTGATCAAAAAACTATTCAGCATTGCCATGACTGGTGAAACATAATGTGAGGGATTACAGTACTACTCAAGAACATTTTCATCTGATGTTTCATATTGCTATGCACAACAGGATGACTATTACTTTTTTTTACCAAGTCAAATTGAAAAAAAAATATATATATATACTGTACAGTATAATTACTGTATATAGCAAACTTTTAAAAATTTGACCCAAGTGAGCCTATACAAAATTAATCTTGTACATGAATAAGATGAAAGAGGCAAACTAAATCAATACTCGCACTTTTGAAATGTACAGATTTATGCCACAAATAAATTTTCCCTAGCAATCACACTGCCTTTCTTCAAGTGCAGGATAATACCAGTCCCTGAACCAATATATCAACAGAATAACATTACCAGTATGGATTACAAATTTCTCAAACATATTCTGTGGATATAACTGAATTTTACTTTCTCTGAAATTTCACTTACCGTAGTTATTTATACTCTTACACAACAAATTCCTGAAAAGTCTGGCATACTAGAATGAATGCTTATAACAAGATGTTTTCTTTATTTCTACTAATCATGATCCACAGTACAGTACTGTACATTACTCCCATATTACTAGTTACTGAAACCATTCTAGTACTGTATTGGTGTATTGTATTCCATTTTTAAATCTAGTTCTGGACCACTATTTCACCTCTGACAGTGTCAGAAATCAATTATGATATTTCAAGTAAGTTTTACTCACTGACTTTGACAACATGTACAGTAATATTGTATGAGCAATGGGATATAGTCACCACAACAAATGTTATCATTACCTGCACTAGTTCTAATCTGCACCCAAATGTTTAGTGACTGAAATAATCTCAAAACTTGTTATCACTTCACTGGGTGAGCAAACTTCAGATCAAAACTGTATAAAGACATGAGTGGCTGACTATGGTAAAGTATCTCACCATGTTGGAACCTCGAGGTCTCCTCAACCCAAATCCCAAACAGATGATGACCCTATGTATATGTGTGTGTTTAGGTAGGGCAATACTTGAACACTATCAGAGAGCTATGGCGAGTATTGTTAGGAATAGTGATTCAATATCCCAGTTATATGAAACACAAAGAAATGTAACCAGCAAGCAAGAGAAATATGAATCTAGGCATTTCCACAAGTCTCTCTATACCTTGGTGGTAGTACTGTACCTCCCTCAGCAGGCAGGTCTACCCCTATGAAAATCATTATTAAAATAAAAATCATACAAATTGTGTTGAATTGTTATAGTTCTACATTAAAATATAAAATGAGTTGTATACCAGAACATTATACCAAATAATCCTAAACAGTATTGTATTATTATGGTTCAATCTTCACGGAAGAGACCTCAGTGTTCCAGTATGTGGTACTGTACATTTTACTCTTGACAATATACTGTACTGTATACTGACCTCTCTCACTTATGGGCCAAAAAAGACATACGATCTGGAAAAGAACCTGTTACACATCCTCAGTGTAGGATACAAAAATAGCTGGTGTACAAATGAAGCCAAAGCAATATTAAACAGGGTGCATCTGCTGCCTCTCTAGATGCTAAGCAAAGTATAAAAATAATATGGACCAAGAGTAGCAAAAAATGACACTTTATACATAAATCATACATATATATATAGCTGGTAAAAAATTATTCAGCGTTCATGAATACAATTATTCCCTTGACAGCAGCCAAACTCAGAATTTTTTTTTTCCTTTATAGTAACCACAATATATATAAAAAACATCTTTAGAGCTACCAAAACATCGAAACTCATGAAAATTCTTTGTTATGCTTTAAAGTCATGTAATATTTGTGCCATGTAATGGTCTGAACTTACCAAACAATTACCTACAAAAGTGTTTTATCCTTCCAACCAACTATCACACTGCCTGGATAGAAAGTCAGAACTTTATCTACCTAACACAAAAACAAATACAGGTATATGGAATATGATGACCCAGGCTGATGATGGGTACAAAGTACAATTACACAAGATATCCTACTGAAGTGAGTATCACACAAACACAAAATCCAGTCAACCAATAAAATTTGGCCCATTAGTCTCCCTAATACAGCAAGTGTTGGCACATGGCAACATTATTGTTTTCGGCCAACTGCACACGGCATTTGGGAGGATTGTAATACATGTAGTACAAATGTAGACAGAAACTTCCAACCAATGTCTGTCAAAGAAACATTATTTCGGCTAGTTGTTCCAATACTTTCGTCAAATAAATCTCGCTATCAGATCAACCCAATTGTTTCATTAGTCTGCTGGATTTTGTGCTCCTGTAACAACACTTGGAACAGGATAATGAACTTTATGAAAATGGTTGAGGAACCAATAGAATGAGTTTAGCTGCTGTAACAGGGAACTTCACATTAGGAGGATGTACTGTATCATAATTAAATCTAACTAGACTTCTGTGTATCAAAGCCTCCTGTTTAGATATACACAACTACTGTATATATGTAATTGGTAAAGTGGTGACGATGATAACATTACATAACTTATTTTCAAGGCTGTGGATAACTGATGGGGAAAAAAGAATGTAACTCAAATAATCGCACCATGACTAGCATTGAGGGATCTCTAGGAGTCCTAAATCTTACGAGTATTCAAAATAACTAGTTTTGGGTAAAAAGATTAAAGTACTGTATTTGTTACTATAGGCAGAAACACCATCCGAGGAGGACCACTTGCTAGCTGTTTCATCATTTCTTTTTTGAACAAATTAAGAAACTCAGAATAACTGGGGTGTATTCAGACAGGCTATTTTTGCTTTGTTTACCTTTCTTTGTCTGAGGGTAAAAGGAGGCTACTGTATGTACTAATGTGACAATGTATGAAAGCTGTAAATTGGTGATTAAAATCTTTTTATTGACAGATTTAGTCATGGTGTTTTATGAAAGACTATTATCTCACTGACTGATGGTCCCATTTGATGGAAGCAAAAGCTTCAACAAATATTCCTCCAGTGGCATTTCTACCTAAATTCTGGGCCAATTTCACAGTTGTGCACAATCAATTTGTAAGTACTGTACCTGAGCAGCCCAGATGAAAAATTCTGGACAATGTAGTGCCCTGTGGTGATTCTGATGATTAAACTACGTTATGTACTGATGTGACTCTTAAATTGAGTGACAACAATAGGTAGTGTGGGTACAAGGTGTTCATAATGACTTAAAAATGCTTGTATAGTTTGAGGAGGAAGCAAACAAGTAGCAGCTACTGTGGAATTGGCCCTCTGTCTACCTGTGTTACATGTGGGTTTCTGTACAAAAGAAGAAGCCAGTTTTAGAGTTGACCCACTACTGTCACCATCTGTTCCACTAAGTATTACTGTAGTAGGATATTTTCTTAGCTGGCGGAATATATATATAAAAAAAATATATATAAAAAAAGCCCCTTCTCCCCTCATAGCTCATTAAGTATTCAAGTGTCCTGGAACTGAGGATCCTGGTAAAAGGGAGTCTGATGAGTTTAATGAAATGTAAGCCACTAACATCCCAATACAGTACTGTATACAGTATGCCAAGTACATAATAAGCTACCTCACTTTACTGTAAGTGGACCATTTAGTGGACCATTTAGTGCACCACTCACTGCATTGGATTCCACAGCTTCTAATTTGCCAATATCATAATTCCCCTTTATACTCGTATATGGATGCACATGTATTGTATCACTATTAATAAAACGGTAATTATGAGCCAATGAGCTACGAGGGGCATACCATACGCTAAGAAAGACAACAACATGCTATAGACACAAACAAGAGAACATCACTTTTGTCTTATAAGTTCACTCCATTCACGGAGTATAATAGATCTTTCTCTTTAATTTTAGCAATAGAAAAGATAAATTATGTACAGGAGAATATGTCGGATGTCTCTACTAAGCATTTAACATCAACAGTAGAGAAATAATCAGAAAAGGTCAACTTCTATTATAAAAAATTACACTACTTATGCCTATATAAGTAAGTAATAGAACTAATACACTATACATGAGCTGAACAATGCAACATCTCTATGTATAAAAAACGAACACCAATGAGGGATGAAAACTTCTAGATAATGTTGTAGTATTTGATGTCAGAGGGGAGGCTTAAGTAAGAAAAAAAACAAACATTACATGGGTACTTGTTTTCCAGGCTGATGAAAAGGGAAATGACAAGTTGATATAAAAATGGGAAGTATAGATGAAGGGTCTTGGTTCTCTGGCCTTATGTCCTTCTGTTTCTCATCCTTTCTTCCTATTACAATACTGTGGTAATTTAAGGGGCTGATGGAGGTAGAAGTATAGTATTTGAACATTATGGTTTATGTAGTCAGCAGTATGAAAAATTTCCATAGTTTTCTGTACGGTATATAACTCCTTGAAATTTCAGACACATTTTTTGTACCTATTTTCTCATTTTGCCTTTCCACTGGCCCTTGAACAAGTCACCCATTGTTATGGTTAAGAGGGTTGTGTTTGTCATTGAATTAAAGGCTACCAATTCCTCCAAAACTTTGCTACACAACAGATCATCTACACTGAGATTCTCTGCTCCTTGTCACATTATAGAAGAGGAGTCATATAACCTTTCATTTGTCGACAGTATTCACCCAACCCCTACTTACTGGAGTCATCCCTCTGGCACTAGACACCACCCAATTATATAGTAAAACTGGATTTGTACATGACCATGAGGGAGAGTGTGAGGGCTACACACGGGTGACACAACGGCAACGACCTAAAACAAGCTACAGTTGGCTATCATGAGCATGTGGGATCAACAACAATAAAAAATTTTATATTCGTTACAAAGGACCTGCCCCTCTTTCTTTTTCTTCCATACATACAAGCAACACAGGCCATGGTGCTTGTTCGGTCCCTGAAAAGTATACTGTACTGACAAGGCAAAATTACAGAAACACATGTTAAAACTTCTGTTAAAAAAGACCCAACAAATATTTTCTGTACATACAACAGCACAGGCCATAGTGCTTTTCCATACACTCACACACTAGGTCCCTGAAAAACAATCTAAGCAAGGCAAAAATACGGATACAATTTGGGTGATCAAATGAAATGCTAAGTGTGAATTGAAGGAACCTGAAATACATACCAGTTATAAGTATTGCTCTCATGTGCATTGTATGGCAAGAACATTGACTATGAATACAAGGCTTATTAATACAGAAACAAACTACACACATGGGTACCATATATGCGCGTCACAGAAGAAATAGAAGAAAAAAATGGAGAGTCTCTTAAGGGAAGAACACCATCTTTGTACTCTAAATTTATGTATGTATATATGTGTATGTGTGTGTGTGTGTGTGTATACAGTTACCAAAAATGTTATCAAGACCTCCTTCCAATATACTTCTTAAATACGGTCATATTTTGTGAGACTCTTTCTACTTGTACTTTCTCAATTTCTGAACAGTGCATAAAATTTTTGGTCAGCTATCAATGCCCTCTAATTCTATACATTTTGTAGTAATTTACTTGATTATGCTCCCGAGGTAAAGATAGCATTCCTGGTAACTGTAAAAGAGAGAATAAAAATGCTATATTTGTAATGTGATATGGTACAGCTCATCTAATTTGCATTGTATTTTTGCACTAAATTTAAATTCTTGTTTGATATACCGTATAGTGTATCCATTCATTGTAAGGCATACATTTTTTTATTTATCCCTTTGAGCCCATTGACAATTAAATTATTTTACTCTGGCAACCTTAATATTATTTTACTCATCACAAAGAAAACCAGAGCTCTAGGATATACAGTATTAGAGTTAAATTGGATAGTCACACACACAGCATGGTTTAAATCTCAAGCATACAATGTAGTTATTCAATAGCAGATAAGGGTTAAAGAATCACTCCAAGTATATTGTTATGTTACAAAACACAAATTCATTCACCATTATTTGACTATGATTTGTGAACCTAAAAGATTGTAAATCCTCCCATAAATACAATGTTCCCAGTTAAAAAAATAAAAATATACTGTATAGGTAAACCTTTACCCAGTGTAATCATGGAAAAAAGCTAACACACTCACTCCTCTACAGACTCTAATATCATAGTTGTCTTGAAGTTGTCCTACCAGTAACATGTACTGTACAGTATTATACGAGAATAAAATAAGTCGTATTGTCAATAAATGTTACTGCATCCCACTTCTACAGTACATACATATAATAAGAGACTATTAATGAATGAGTGTGTGATAACTTTTTTCCTGAGTGTACATACTTTATACCCAAGACACTAGCAAGCTTCCCTTTAACCACATGTGGCTTAATGCAAATTTCACGAAGAAAAATGAAAAAGACACTTTTCCAATTATTTCCCCCTTCTTTTACACCTTTAAACTGTGAGTTGGATTAACAAATACAAGGCTGGTATTTGTGGTATGAAAATAAGCAGTTGACAGTTGAAATTCACTTGAAGTTTGTACAGCACAACACATCATGAGCAATGTTAAGTATTTGAATTGTAGAACAGACTTAAACTACATGTTATTTGATGTGAGACTTGACAAAACCTTTTACAATCTACATCCCATGTTTTCTCACCCAATACTTCCCACTGCCACCTGTTTACACTGCTATTGTTCTCACCACCATTACAGCCAGGCTAAATGTTTGATAATGAACAATCTGGTCTCACCTGAAAGCTGAAGGTTTGACGTTTGTGATGAAATTTTTATATTTTATCTAACATTAATAGTTAGGGAATTTTGCATGATGTGTAAGGTTTAATATATTTTTGTTCACAGTATTGCACTAATTTTTGCTGATTAATGAAATACTATACATTAAACATAAACTCCACAGTCTTCTCAGGCACAAACCTCACAAGACACTTTCAGAAAGATGATCCAGGTTTAGTTCATAATAATTTCCTTTGTAAATAATGCTCCTCAGCCTCGTTTTAAAGGGGTAATATTTTGGCAAAGTGGACACTACAGATTCCTCCAAACTGGACTACAAACCAGACCATCTCAATTGAGGTATGTTGTTTTGTGGTTCAGTTTTAAGAAATTGGGAGTCTCCCTCAATTCAGCAATAGCTAATATCTCTATCATATTTTTTTGGGAAACTACATTATAGCCCCACCTGGGCTAAACCTCAGAAACCCTTGGAATTACCAAAGCAATTATAATCTAATCTAGCATCTTGCTAAATCATTTACCCCTGAAAACAACAGATAATGGTTTCATGTTGTTTGAACTAATTTCAGATGATTTTCTCTGATGGAAGCACTCCTGCTGTTCAAAGGTTAAAAACTATTACAATTAACCCATAGACAGCAGGTTATGTCTTATACAATACACACGGATTAATCGTAGATAATATAAGACGTTATAAGAAAGTCCTTGTCACCTTATGGTTAAGAATCACACTGAAAAACATCCTAACAGTAAGTACAGTTAATGAAATTCCATTTACCAAATTATCCAAATGCTTTGAGGTTTGGCGCATGTTTTTTTACTTGCTTTGTTATGGTCTAACCTAAGATGATATTTATTATTGTTAATCTGTATATGTGAGTGTAAGTGTGAGTGAAAGTGAGAGAGAACTCTGTCATAAGCTTCCTTTCATTTCACTGGAAGCCATGTTAACTATCTAAGTAATAGTAATGGTGTTCTATTATCTGTTTTACCACTAAAGCAGGGCCATGGATAGCTTACATTAGTGTGAAGTATGACTGGAAAATGTAGTCAAATGTGGGCTCTATTCTTTACTCATGTTAATTATTACTGTAGCTAAAGATGGGCTATTCTTAATCATGATGAATATTGGAATTATAAGTAGAGTTATTTTACCCTTTAGTGTTTTTTTTTTTTATAGCACGAATGGCCATACTGCATACGGTAAAAATCATGGGTTAGGTGATGGGGATGACTGGCATGAGGGCTTCGTAGACTTTTTAAAATGAAGCCATCATCCTAGTTATTGTTATCAATATCTAGCCTATGATAATTTCTGCATATGGCCCTTAGATGTATCCAAAAGATGGTGCCTCAACTCAAGTAAGAGAAAGAGAAGTGTTAAGCTGACAATAAGAGAAGCTAATGAAACAGACTCGTGCTTTTCATGCTTTGGTCCCCTAAATACCGTAAGCTCAGATCAAGAAAAATAGAAAATGCACATATATCTATATTTAGTGCTGACTTTTTCTGTGAAGCTGAGTTTATTCTGAACACTCATGTTTGCTGTCTGATAAATAAATTTGTTACCCTTTCTACACTTTATGATTCCCTTTAAAATAAGTTTAACACTCTGAGACAACTGATAAAACACAAATACTAACCAACATCTTATTCCACTGATTACATGAGTTTTAATAAATTTGACATAAACTTGAATGATGGAAACACCACAACAGCAGTTAATACAATCCAATTCGGGTATAATTCTCAGAAGAGTGGGACACAGCAAGCATATCCTTACCCTTGCTTTTTTATAGTTGTTTTGGGTAAGGGTTATACAGACAGTCAAATGCCCATATAAATCTCCTGGTATAAGTGATAGAACACACAGGGATGTGTACGAAAGAGGAGGGAAGCATGTGAAGTAGCTGAAGATCTAATGGAATGATGAGCACAAGCTCTACTACAAGGCCATGGGAACTCCACCCAACAGAAAACAATACTGTAATCTGTAGGTAAAATCAATTCTCATGCTGTAGTTTCTGGCTAGTTATTTTGGGTCATCAGTTGTGTCTCAGAGTGTCCATGAACTTATTATCATAACATTGCAAACAGTTTCAACATGACATGATACAACGATGAAGTTTTACCTTGACACAATTGTAAATTATCTAGTAGCAACATTGTATACATAAATAATGAGAGTAATACTGCATCACAGTTACCAGACGACACGCACTATGATCACTCCAGGATGATATTTGTGTATCTGTGTATATTATGAGAGTCATGTCCAATC
Organism: Petrolisthes manimaculis; assembly: GCA_034508575.1. Taxonomy (NCBI): domain Eukaryota; kingdom Metazoa; phylum Arthropoda; class Malacostraca; order Decapoda; family Porcellanidae; genus Petrolisthes; species Petrolisthes manimaculis. Next base: position 50,476 of record JAWZYT010001671.1, read on the forward strand.
TTCTTTTATAAGAATGCGAGTGTGAAAGTGTGTGAATGTAAGATTGGATTTTTGTGTACAATATATGAATGCAGGTTTGAGTATGAGTGTCTATGTGTACCCTGTATTATATGCATATAAATGAGTTACCTGGACATAAAATCACACTCACCATCATCATTAACCTCTGGACTTGAATATAGACTTGAACACCACATTGGCAGTGTCATCTGGATAAATCAAATTAATTGTCTTGTATCTTCCTCTTTTATTGCAGACACGACTGGATTTTTTCTATCCATTCCTGTGCTGCCTGCCCGTCTGATGCACAAAAGTTGTACAGTCGTCTCTTTGTCTGAAGCTGAAATAAATATTGCAGTACAGTATATATGTTTGCATTCCAATCTCAAAATGTTTGTGAGCACATGCATAGTGTGTATTTAACTACTGTACTGTCTCCATCTCTATCATTACCTAATTTAACTTTTAACTTTAAAGTTACGGATGCTCACATACACAACACTAGTTTGGTTTCTGTTTGTGTGTGAATTGTCTTTACAACATTGGCCAATTAATGAATCAAAATTTCAATATAAATAGAAAAGCAAACCAATTATCCTGTAGTTAAAAGTAATTTATCAAGTAGGAATGCAAGTATAAATGTGTAAAAATTTTACTTACATCAAAGAAGGCTCGCTCATCAATTTTCTTGGGAGCTCCTTGGGTTGGTGTGGAGGGGATGACAGCCACAACATCAGACAACTCTGAAACACAACCATCATGTATAAAACAACATTAAGTAAAGTTCCACACAAACTTTTCTTCCTGTATACAGTATGTAAACAACTGGAATAATGAACCTAGATTAATGTTATCATTAATGCTTTAATATGGCAATACATGTACTGTATTGAAATCAAGAAAGCCTTCTACACATGAACAGGCAGACTTGGCAATGTCCTTTAAACTCCTCTATAAAGTAAAATGTTAAATATATTTGTTCCTGTAAAAGATATTGAGGATATTAATGGCATATGTTCCCATGAGTGACATAACTCTCCACTTCAGTCCTGGCACCTTTTGCTCCTCCTATGGGTTCGTTATTGTAATTTGCTATGCTGATGGTGGAGAATGCATAGCCTTCCTTGTGTTTCCATTATACCATCTACACTATATATCACGAAATGCAAAGGAATAATGTACAATACTCCACCTTCAACAAAGAGATAACACTGACCTCTGGTTCAAGATGCAAATTTTTTTGACTGTGCAACACCTTATATAATATCCACCATATGGTACACTAATATAACCATTTTTTAGGTTGGACTCACCAATGATTCCCTTAAAGTGAGCATCTTCATTGCTGTCATAGTAGCGTAGTTGATGTTTGACAATGTCCAGTACAAACCACCGCTGCTTCCAGTTTTTGAGGAGTGAGCCACGTTTCCACAGGTATCCTTCATGGGTTCTGTTCTCAGCCACATTGGAGGAGAACTGCTCATAGTACTGATGGGAGGTGGTCTTCAACGATGGCACACCTAACACAATGATGAAAGGAAGGAGATTTTGACTAACTATTAATTTGTTGTCACAGAAAGATGTACTCTGTAACTTTTGAATGACCCCTGCCCTTGAACAGTACTCAATATGCATGGTATTTTGTCAAGCCTTATAAACTGGAATGTTGTATATAAACAACCACTGAAACATAGTATAAATTATATGTAACTTAATATATTTCAATAAGATAACTAAGTAATATACCATATTAAGTAAACATTAAAACTATGGTACACATAGGTGATACATGGAATTCCCTAAATTTCTTACCATAAGTCACTCCCAGACCAAAACATACATAATTTTACAGTACTATATTTACCCAAGAATGCCTTTTTCTTAACACATTACATTGCTACACAAACCTCTTCTAGGGGTTCTCCTGGAGACAAAGCAATTATGAGATACAGTAGCCCACAAACAAAAGAACAGAAGAAAAAAGATGGAAAAAGGGAAAATTTGTTCTCAGGACACACCCAAGTGAATGACCCAAACTGCTACAGGTAAAGAACAAAAATGACCTGGTAACTGACCCGAGCCAACAGAGGTGGTGTCAAGACTGCTGGGTTTAATGCTGTTGGGTATGCTGACACCTGACTCCCTCACTGCTGACTTGAAGCGGGTGCAGTTCTTCGGCACCGATTCTATGCACTTCTCATGGCAGTTGTATCCGCAATCTACGCACCGCAGTCCAGTCTGTAGGAAGTAGAAGCAGTGTATATATCAGTCAATCTGTCTTGGCAGCTGCTCTTAGAACCAAAATTATCATTTACTCTGATCCAGACTCTTATATATTTTACCAATTCATTTTGCCAGCACAAACCTTGAGTGGGCCCCAGAGGAGACAGGTGCAGTGGTCACAATAAGAGGGCGTGGTGTTATTGTACTTCTCAAAGCGATGAGGGTGAGAGTAGCAGCCTTGGGGAGTGTCACCTCCACCCCCGGGCCCACCTGCACCACCAGATCCCCCACTGGCTTTCCCTCGCACCAGTATCTCAATGGTGCTACGCTTGTGGATGCTGCGACCATGGTGACGCACCAGGGCTGTTGTCATGGACACCTGTCTCTGTAAAGGAAATATATCATATAACCAACCATTACTATGAAACAACCATATCTAACACATGTCATTTAGCACAGACTCATACTAAAACTATCTTCTATTTAGTAATGGAAACTATTCTGGGGTCTTAACCCTTTAACTGTAAGGTCCATCCGGTAGAATGCGACGTGCCTTCTACAATCCACAAATGTGTTTCATAATTACTGTGCTTGTCTTTCGTGCTAATACTTGCTGATGCTTGGTGAGAAAAGAAAAGCTGAAATAGTCATTTATATTTGTTTTGATATATATATATACACAATATACAATGATTTCGTCTTGTTTGTGATGTGATGAAAGAGTCTGGCGGTGGTGGGGTATTGAAATCAGCTGGAGTGCTGAGTGTTGGAGCAAAAATAGGTGAAAAAAGGGTGTCTTCAACTCATTACTGTACTAAGGAAAGGTGGGAATACCTTCATGTCTGCTGATACATTCATGAAAAGTAGAAAGGTTTAAGGTACTGTTTAGGAAATTTTATTGTTGCATGTCATTCATTAATGTTTAAAATATGCATCTGAAAAACAGTAATTTTACTTGTGACTAGGACTGCCATAGCTAAAAGGTTAAATGAGGGACTGAGTGAGTGTACATTATAATTAAGAAAGAGATAGAGGCATAAGAGTCCGTTGTTCAATAGGCAATTCATCATTTCCGTTTGTTGCCTCAAGGTGTACAGCTCCTCCCTTATGCCTCACTCACTCAGGCACATCATTGTCACAAGTGATGAAGACTGGTATGACAATTCCATGCACACAGCCATAGTAATGATCACTGTCTCTGCCTAGCCTATGATCCTTCTTGCATTTGAAAACCTTGGGATGAAAAGTACATTTTTTAATGATGTAGAGCACTTAGAATAAGATTGAGGTTTACCGTAAGTTGCTCAGGTGGTGGTATCTCCAGCTTGTCCCAGTGTACTGTCCATTTCTGTGGTAGATGACCCAGCTCCAACTCAAGGTGTCTTAGCTCCTCTAGTTGAGCTGAGAAGGCATCAGATTGTACAGCCCATACACAGTCATACCTGTAATGTGGTCAACACAAGGCATCAGAAAATCACATTACATATTTTGATGAATTTTTGTTTAACCCCTACAGACTGAAAGCAGCCGATTGGCAGTGGTTATAAGAAATTGCATGGGCTGTATCTAGCCACTTCTTTGGTAACACTGGTTAGGTTTGGGCTTCTATTAGACATATCAATGGTAACACTGGATTGGCTTGGGCTGCTGCTGCCTTGTAACTGCAAGTAATTTAAGTTAATTATTTTCAGATATTTTTGTTGTTTTCATGTACAATTCAGGTGAGTATAATATATATTCTACTCACAAATATGTATCTCTGCATCCCATTATACATGTTGATCAAATACCCTAAATATACAGTCAAAAGCAGATGTAACTCCCACTGGTAAGACATCTAACTGACCCGCTCATAACTATCCTGCGTTGTGACGTGGGTGTGGTACCGTCGGCAGCCTCAGCCTCTTCCTCTTGCTGGCGATCCAGGGTGCGTACCTCTGGGTCGTATGAGGGGCCATGGCGAAGCTCCTCCCCTAGCAGGTAACCCCAAAGCTGCAGGGCACTCACCTCCTTCACTGGGCGCAGCACCTGACACAAACACAACGTAATGGTACAGTACGAGCAGAAGACATGTATTTGTGACCGGAATGATAACCACACTATCATTATAAAAAAGAATCAAAGCAAATTATAGTTATGTTTTTTTGTATGTACAGTACAGTGGATATACACACATATAACAGGAAAGAAACACACACAGAAGAATATAAACAAAAACTGAAGGACATAAATAGATAATAATGACTTACTACAGATAAACCTCGTTATTTCGGACCCCGTTATTTCGGATTTCGGTTATTTCGGACACAATCCGCTGGAGATTTTTTTTTGTCTGAATTTTGGTTTCTCTATTTTTTCCTATTATATTTTTTACATTATACAGTAGGTATATTATTTACACATCATTACATACCTATTTATGTATATATACAGTTGACTCTCGAATAAATCCGAGGAGTTCTTATACAAAACGAGTGAAATCATAATGAACTTGTCAGGAAATTATATCACTCATCTGTGAAGCGTGGGTGTGTGTTGCCACCACTTCTCCCGCACTCCTTCCCCCCCCTATCCTCGGTCTCGATTCACCCTATAGCTCAAGGTCACCTAGACCACTACCACGCATGCGTGATTTGTTATCTTTACAAGCGCGGGTTGGAGACTTGGAGTGGTTGCGTATCACTACATCATTCTTGTTTTTATTAAACAGTATATTTAAGCGCAAGACTCCTGAACCCCAGCCTTCCACCAGCAAGGATAGTTCAGTAGCCCCCACCAGTGCTTCAGACTTCATTGGCATTGAGTCTGAAGATTCTGACTCAGAGTAATAGCTACTCTGATACGTCCCACTATACGATCACGGCAAGAAATAAACTCATCTTTTCACCACACAAGGTAAATAACATTTAGGTATATTATTTACACATCACTACATACCTATTTATGTAGATATATCTGTATTTTGTGTTAATTGTTGTACAAACACGTTTTTTTTTTTTTTTTTTTTTTATTTCGTACCCCTCGTAAAAATTCGTCGCAATTACGGTCAAACCGCAAAAACGGACACCCTCTCCCCCCTATTAGTCCGAAATAACGAGGTTCAACTGTACAAACAAAGGAATATGAACTCGCATAGAAGGATATATCATTAATAAAAAACAGATCAGTAACACCATATACAGTACACAAAGCAAAAGATATAAGCCCTAATAGAGAGATATCATAAAAATCACACACCCAGACATAATAAACCAGACAAACACGTGGGTCCTTACGGTAGAGTCTGAGGTGCGGTCGGGTGTGTAGAGGAAGTTGTGGAAGACAGAGGAGCGACCACTCAGTTTCTCTATGTAGTCAAATACTGATTGTCCCAAGTGTCCTGATGACCCGGCAGACCCAACACGACTACCTGAGGAATTATTAAGGTTTGTTATGAATAAAGTGAAATAATATTAACTCTCCTTTATTACCAGTTTTTTGTGATTGTAAACTGATTTACAAGCAATGATTTTATTATCGGAGAACAACTGTAAAGACTAAGGGCTAACATAATCATTGAGTAACCATTTTGTTTGTATTGTCCTCATTTCACTTGGATTGTATCACTTGACAATTAAGTCTATTTAAAACATTTCTTCAACAGTTAACCCACAAATTCCCAACCTATCTCCATCTTGGGTGGAAAATCACACTAACGTGATCAAGAATGTAAGTAAAACCATACTGGTAGACTATCTCCATCTATTCACCATTCGGGTAAACATTATACTAAAATCCTGATTGGAATGACTAGGGATAAGGTCCTTTATATCTTGTCATTTACATCCCAGTGAAATAGTATCCTAATAACCAGGACAGAACAACTAAAAATTCAGTCTTGTCACATATCCACTTTCCTCCCAAGATAAGAAATATCTTCCTTTTTTATCAGCAGCTTTAATTATTTTAAAATCTGGTTCCAATCTCCAAGGAATACTGTTCCCTGACTCACCTCCCGGGTATATATCATCATCTTGTGAGGCTTCAAGTCCCTTGTGGTGTCTGGAGAGAGAGCCACGCTTGTCCTCTTCTGTCATGATGCCCAGTTCGGCCCTCTCCATCTCTGAGTCGCTGAGGAAGGTGCGGAACCTTGCTGAGACTGAGTGATATGCCAGGAAGCGGAGGTAGTACTCGTTGAACTCAAATGAAAGTGGAAACTGGTGCTGGATCTGCAAAAAATTATGATTCCTTAACTGTGTTCCTCTGGGTGTGGTAACTCATTAAGGGCCTAGGCTGGATATCAGTGAGTGGTGATTACAGTACTCTAACTTCAAAAATACGTAGTAATAACGTTACTATTAATAGGATATGTTTCCAGTTCAATCAAATGCATACAATTAAAAATTATTTGACAATCTTAATTATTTTCATAGATAATGGGATAACAAAGCCAATGACACCCACCAACAGCTATTCTGGAAACCCATACACCTAACTACAGAGATAAGAAAGCAAAAGTAATGTCAAGTATAATAACAAAGGAATTCAAGGATGTGTGCTCTGACCAATGCCATACAATATTACTCAAAGTGAACGAGTAACAACAAAAAGGTTAACATAGAGTGACCAAAATTTCCTATCCCCTCATACCTGGTGGACAGCATCAAGGAACTGAAGGAAGATGGGAGCAAACCCACTGGCCTGGGAACCCTGCAGGAGTCCCGAGCGGTGGCTGAAGCGGTGACCAAATGCCATCCACTCCTTCTCTACCAGGACCCGGAACCCTTCCAGTGTCCGGTAATAAGGGTCCAGGCAAAGCTGCGCGATACTCGTCACCTGCACACAACACATATTTATTCTTTAACTTTTAAAAAATGGCTGAGACTTTTACAGCTTTTCTGATTAATACTAATATCAAATTACAGTATTTACTTTGTAGGAAGATACACTCCTAAAAAGATTAAAAGGTTGAAAATTACTTTAAGTTACTATATGTTTTATAATATGAGTCAATAAACTACAATTTTACTCTACTGTTGAAACCCAAGTCATCCATGGGGTATTAACAGGAAACAAATTGTCTTAGCTTACCTGAGCAGTAAAATCCCAACCATCCTCAAGTAACAACATAACTGATGCACCCAACATGTCTATGAGGTCCACTACAGCCCCAGCCACTTGTAGCATTGACTCCAACTGTACCAGCCATTCACTGCTCTCAATGGCCCTGTTTAGTCACACAAAGAGAAAATTAAGTGTTAGAGATTTTTAGTATATTTCATTTGATATATCGCTGAATTAATTCCACTTTATAGTACAGTACCTGTACACCTTAACACCTAAACCCCTCAAATCCCCCACCATACTTCCCCCCACAAGGATAACTACCAGTATTATATTATACAGTATTATTTTGTCATTGTTGTCGTTAATATTCTGGTATATAAATTTAAGCTAATTAATTCTTTAAGAACAAATTGGCCTAAGTACAGTACGGTAGGTGAAACTTGAAAAAATTGACCCTGTTTTATGTCAGTGGGTATAGGGAGGGAAGAGGCTTTGCAGTGTTTAGGTATTGAACTTATCTTCTTGTACTAGCCTATCATTTCTCCCTTGCCTCAACCTTACCTGAAGAAGGACTGCTCTTGCTCAGCAGTATTGGCTGAAGGTATGCAGGCTCTCATGAGCTTTTTGAAGGAGGACTTGATCTGTCGAACCTCAGTGAAGTCCACAGGGATGAACTCAGTCTTGTGGTAAGCGTCATTTTTGATGCCCTGCCATAGAGGAAACAGATTAGTGCAAGATAAATGGGAGGTGAATAAGCTTCTATCCATATCTTTGATTTTCCCAACCTGGATTTTCCCATCACGGCAAGAGAAGTCGCCAGTTCCCTCCGTTCCAAAACTTCCTCCTCAAATCCACTCACATTTTTCTCTTCCACATTCATTTTCACTCTTGTCTTCAATGCATATGTCAGTTTTGGCAGGACTATATTACAGTACAGTATTTCTCAATCACTTTTTCATTTCCATGCTCACAATTCTACCTTTCACGATTCTCTTCAACATTCCTATGACCTTTCTATCCTGCACTGCTCTCAATTTGATTTTTCCTTCCATACTTACACAAAATGGCTTCAGATCTTTAATCTTTTATTCCCGCTATCTTCTTGCCAAAAATCTACCTCACACCCAGTAACTAGTTGGCACTCTCAGCCAGCTGGGTGTTGCCAAGTCATTTATTGTATTTACCTTCTGCTCTCATGAAAACCACATTCCCACATCCTACGTTTACCTTGATCTGGGTCTTCTCCCCGAAAACGTAGAGTGCTGCCTTGTGGAAGGACTGGACTGCCTCTGACCCTGCATCTGACGAGTCCACTGAGAGCCGTGGCCCCGCGCTCATGCTGCAACGAAGGCCGGTGGTGGTGGTGGAGGTGGAGGTGTTGTTTTGTGAGGAGCCATGTGGGGCATGGTGACGGCGGAGGGTCGCCAGGGGCCCCCCGCCACCACCCCCTCCCCCGGCCCGTGGCCCACGCATGGACCCCCACCGCCCCAGACGTACCCCACTGCTGTTGCTAGTAGTATTCTTGGCTCCGCTGGCCCTGCTGGGAGGAGGGATGGAGGGGGCCAGGGAAGGAAAGGGAGGAGGGAACTGGTCAGTATGGCTAGTGAGAAGCCCAAAGGCCACCTGACTGAGTGACTGGCTGCCTGCCTGCCCCGGGGATGTGAGAGTTGGAACAGATGTCTATGTAGGGTCATGCAATGGGTGACATGTAGTGACGGTGACATGCTGGTGATTGTGTAACATGCAGATGTAACAAGTGTGTACAAATACCATGCTAGTGGATGTACAGTATGAACTTTCTCCTGGCCTGTGGTTGTTCATAATTTATAATGACAATGTATAAATATGAGGGAATATCAAACTTGTCTCCATATTTACATATACAATTGCAATCACATTTTCCATTACTGTACATAAAATTTTAATACAGTCTTTGACTTATTGGTACACATACAAGACGAGATAACATCTGTCCATGACTGTACAGGGTATCATGCAGGTGTGTGTGTGTGTATGAAGGATTTGTCCATGCAGGTGAGAAGCAGTGCTGAGCATGAGGATAGCAAACACACAACTAAACTAAATTAGGAGAAGCAGCAACAATAACACATATTTACTGTAAACGACAGTGAATGCTCAAGATGGAGGAAAATTCATGCACAACAAATTAATAACAAAAGAGGTAAAAGATTTAACATAAAAAGCCAGAGTGAAAGGTTTACAACATAAACAGATAGATAGAACGTTAATTGATTAAACATAAAGAAGTACAGTACTAGACTGAGAGCCAACTGTTCTTACTTCAGCTCTAAATCTATAATATGTGTACCTAATTAACCTTTAAACACTCCCTAGTGCTTTCAGCATTTTTTCATATTACTGTACCTGTCTTATGAAACATGATCAAAATCTATAAGGTAATCAATTAAAGTTTGTAGGCAACCAGCTACCAAATAAATGGCAATTCTTTAACTTCTTGTACTTTAACAATGGCACCAGTCCCATGCTATCTCTTGGGGGTACTGTACAGTGGCTTTGGAGGGCTGGCATTCATAAACAATCTTAGGGAACTTCTAAACCCACTTTGGTCTATCTCTATACACTAAGAGATCTTGCGTGCCCTGATTTGACTGCAAAGACAAGGATATACAAGAACAAAACAACTTAACACAAATAAGATAGGGGTGGCTAACTAAACTAAAGAGATACTAATGTATAGTAAATAAAAATTAATATATACTAACTTGAAATATACTGTACTGTACTAGTGAGAGATGGCTAACTAAACATCTACAAAACACACTGGTAAATAAGCATAAAAAGTGTTTACTGTACTGTGTTATATCAAAAAGCAAAACAAAACAATACAAAATGGCATAGGAGTATTCAACACAAAAGAGAATACTGTATATACAGCTATCAAAATGAAAAACAAAAATACACAAAAATGCGTACATCTACCCACATTACTACTTGGTTCAGTTATAAGCATTGTTTGTTTTCTCCACCATATGTGAAGTGAGGAGTATTGACACATGAATCTCAACCAATAATGTAAGTTTAAACAAACTTGGGATTCATCTAGTTAAGTCTCATACCCCCAGCAAAGGACTCGACTCAATACCAATACAAATTATTCTACAAACTTAGCTCAAAAGTATGTGACCCTACAGCAACTGTATAGTTCTCGCAATATTCATGTCAGCTGACTTCATATTACTTTCCAAATGTACAAATTCTCAACTGTACATCCCTCATTGAGTAGAGCTCATCCCTAACATGAGAGGACTTAAAATTCATGTATCAAACTCCCTACTATCCTCAAAGAGAGAAGACTGTACCAAGGATAAAGTGGGTATTGTAATTGCATATTTTGCATGTAAGGCATAGAGTTTTATGCTGAATAAGCTACAAGCTAGATAATGAATAAACCAGCACAACAGCATCATACAATTATTGTATATTGTGATGTCATACTTGGTAGTGGTCAATATCTAGCCTATTAGCTTTCTTGCATACAGTCCAAAGTTATAAAGTAGAGCTACTTGGTTACAAGAACGCTGAATAGTGCTGTATGATATGCTGGCTGTGTATGTCATTGTATGGAAAGTCTGAGAGAGTGGGAAGGCAGTCACAAATATATACCTAACTACATAACCAATACAAAATGAAAATTATAATAAGACAGTAATAATGTAAGGAAATTATAAAAAGAATCATTATGTATACTGTACAACCTTGCCAAAAGCAATAATCCTTTAATATCTCTACTGTATTGAAATTGAAGTAAACTGGAATCTAACAACATTTTTCAATATTTAAATATGGTATGAATTAAATATACAGAATATGAGTGGGGCAAATGCAGCTAAAACTGATGCACTATGTAGGTAAGATTAGCCAACTTGCAATTCTAAAGGTATACTATATGCAAAATCAGGACATTTGCAATATCCCTACTTATGTAATAAAACTGGTTCACTAATGCAAGGTTCTACAGATATGGATGCTTCTAATCATGCACCAGTCATATGTATGTGAAACTAGCATGCCTTTCCAACAGCACTGTGATTGTACTGAGGTCTGGTAACATATCCAAATGGTAATTCAACACACCTGTACTGTACTACCATTATGTAATACTGAATAATTATATTGATAGACTAAAGGGGGAAAACACCATTTGAGAAGCCATTACTAACAATATTTTGATACTTCTACTTTAGGATATACAGTAGGCTGAGGACCTGCTGGCAAAACATCATCAATAAAGGCTCTTCCTCAAATAAAGTTTTACTTTCACCATGTCACTATTGTGGCTTACCAAAAGCAAAAGATGACTATTCAGCACTGTACTGTACTGGACTGTACTAACAAAATATAAAGTCATAACAAAGGGTGGAGTGTATTGCTGCCAGTTTAGCATTTCTTAAACAGTTTAATTTTGTATGCTTGTGAGTACTTTTCAGAAATAAGAAATGACAGTGATGGTTTGCATACACAAAAAGCAACACTTAACATTCTATATTCTCCAAATAGTTCTATATAGCAATGTACATTTACACTATTAGCTGCAGTAAAACTACTAAGTTGATGTCAGTGGTGGCGCATATCTAAGATCTCTAGTGACACTTGGTTGATCTACTGACATCTATTTAGCTTATGACATGAACCTCTTAGTTTCTTGTTGGTTTTCATCAGTATTTCTTCTGCACGAGGTTCAAAACACATTACTGTACAGTAGTTCTATGCAAGGTTTGATTAATATGCTTTGATTATTGTTTGTAAAGCAACAAAGTATTATTTAATCAAGATAAAGCTTCTAAGTACTGTACTGTACATTGTTAATTCTGCTGATGTTACAAAAAAGGACTTGCTATGTGGTGTACTACATGTATATGAACAGCAGGTTTGTACAACTCACTGCTCTGATTCTGACTTGCAGCTGCTCAGTAACATTCTAAGTGAAAATTTAGTTTTTATATTTACGTACTCAGTGAATACATAACAAGCTCGTGGAGCATACCTTCTAACAGTTTCATTCATTGTTTCAAAATGTTCAACTTCACATTCAAATGAGGGAGCAGGCAAGTGAAGAGGTGGAAATTTTAGCAGCTTCCTCCTTATATTTTCTCTATATAATACACATCCACAAGTACAGTCAATTTCAATGTTTAGTAATGGCCAATCATAATGCCAACACCCTATTTAAGAAACATACATCCACTCTACGTTACACTACTACTGTACATGACTACATTTTCTACCAGACACTACAAGTTAAAGCATTCAGACCCAAATACTTTATGTTGGAGTTTGCACTGTGTATTCATGCTTTCCATTCTAGGACAGACTGAAATGATGTGATGAAGACACTTGAATAAGATATATCATGGTATAATCAGCTCAATTTCATATACTGTACATCCTTGATACGAGCAATATATGACCCATAAATGCTATTTACTAATACCTATCATTTCATTTTTGTAGATTACCAATTCAAGATTTGAAAATACTGTAACAGGATGCATAAAACATCACTTAAACTTTGACATTTGAGACCAGATAGCGGATGAAAACAAAGGATGAGATGTGACAGCAATTTAAACTGTAGTCCTAATACAGGTACATCACTTGACCCATTCATAAAAAGACTTTGAGCTGGTCACACAGTCAACGATAGAAGCAGCACAATGGGATATTATGATGAGGTCAGAGGGACTCAACTTAGGGATGATTGTGGATGAATACATGACCATAAATGAAACTAAGCTATTTGAATGAATCTTAATAATCAGCTATGGCTTTACATCATTTTTCAAGGCAGTTTAATTTGAAGGTGTTGAAAAACTATTGTATTGCACGTGACTATACAAAACATGATACTGTACAAGGGTACTGTCAACTGCATCCTCATCAATAATTTTTTCAACACACTAGAGTGCTTACACTTATTCTACCTCAAAAATTACGCTTTGAACAAAGATACAGATGACAATGCTTAGTTCTCTGTAAAGGAATCTGGTCCCACATCAGTTTATATTTGAGTGACATGACTGTGAATGAAAGTGGATACTGTAAGAACAACTACGTCCCTCAGCCACCAACCATACCTCCCGTTGAGCAGCTTGTACAGTTGGCCACAGGAAGAATTACTGTAAAGTACAGCATGTACTTAAAGTTCATGTTTAGGAATTTTTATTTTGTGGTGAAATTGGCCAGAACAGAATACAGTAAATGAAAACAATGCTAGTGCAAATTGTTAATGTTTTTTTTAATTCATCTGTACTTCCCAAACATGAATTATAGTTGTAAATGTTTTCCTGTGACTGGCTGTACATCCCACAGGCAGTCTATGTTATCCCTCTACTTCTGTCGTCAGTAAAAATAACCCAAAGGCAGAGAAGTAAAAGACAGAACAGTTATGGGAACAAGGTGTCTGTCAGTCTGGGGCTACTGATTCTTCCAGACTATACACATAATCAGAACACTATACTTCAGTATAAGTGGTCTGTTTTGTTGTAGTACAGAGTGGAATAATCAGCATCCTCCACATTGCTGACAAAATTCTTAACCCCACTTCCAAGGATTGCCCTAACCCCAAGAAAACTAAATGAACAGTTATATACACCTACTAGAATGAAAATAGAATGAATAATGACAGAAGAAGACTGCTAAAAACCCAAAAGGAAATCAGTATCATACCATTAATAACTTGCTGTAACCCCAACTGATGCACACAGCTAAAACAGGACTGTCAGAGCTTCCATAACATTATATCTCTGGTATAACTTTCAAAATCCCAACAAAAGTGGAAAGTAAAGTGCGAACAGCTGTATCCCCAAACAAAACGAAGAGACATTTACAACCCCCTCAAAAAAAAATATGATAGAAAGGAATGCAATAACCCCAACAACAATGAGGAAGAGATTGTAGGGACTTGAACGTACAGAATACAAGACTCTTATAACCCCAATATGAACTGATAGGTAGCTTGGAGAAAATAACTATAACCCCAGTTAAGATAATTTACTGTTATAACCCAAAACATCACATCATCAGCAGGGGACAGGAACACAAACACTCAGTCAGTGCTCTGGAGACTATGTTAGTCTGTATATAAACATAAAGTTAGGATTATTATTACGGTATATACACATGCCAACACACTACAGTAGTCTGTTAATTCTTAAGCTGGAGTTACTATACTGTACTTGTCATATAAGCATCATGCCCCTTCCTCTATCCTACATAAATGAATTGGGTTCAGAGCAAAACTACCTTTTTATGGAAATTCTTACACCTTTTGTTCCATCAAGAATAGAATTATTAAGAAATGGGCTAAGAAGTTTTGTACTCTCTTTTTTCCCAGCATGGACTCAAGTGGGCAACTATGTCTTTGATATCATCTTGCCCATAAAAAGTAAGGTAAGACAGCTAACATTATTGCTTATGATTATACTATATGTTTAAGAAACAGATCTACATTACGTGTTTGTCAAAAAAATAAACAAAACCATATCTTTTAGCACAAGAGGTATACACAGAAGAGTTAACTCACATCATCTGTCCATGCTGATTATAAAATTTATACACAACTAAACTTGGTATTATCAAAACTTATGGATGGAAACTTGTTATATATCAATAAATCCTTAAAGAACAGCTGATGGGGTTTCCATTTTCTAGAATTTAAATTTAAGATAGTTTTGCTTTTGGAGTGAAGCACTTAAGATTTTCTAAGGAAAATATTTTTTGCAATGAACAAATACAAAATGGCTAGTCTTAGTATATGGCCAAGTACAGTACCTTCAGTTAAGAAAAAAGCAGATACAGTACAACACACACAACACAAAACTGTACAGGGTTTGAGTTCATCACAACAACACTCAAGCAGACACATCTCCAGCTTTAATATATTTACGAAATACGCAATAATCTACAGGTTATTAGGTTATTTCTCTACGTAAAGTACAATATCATGCAGCATGCAAGTTAGTGAAATAACAGTAGCTTAGGGTTCATTGGTAATACTTTTGAAATAACTTGATTACTGGCTACATGACCAAAACAATAGAAGGTACCTGTACTGTACTGTACTTAACTTTCATTTACCTACAAGTTTCAGCCGTCTGAATGTTAAATGTGATGTACTGTTGCAACCAGGAGTAGGTATCCACCCTCTCCCACTCAGCCAATCCTGAAATATAGCACCGTCGCAGCCGAGTATACAAAGGATGAAGCAAGGCAGCAGTCATTGACCTAAATCGAATCAGCCTTTGTTCATCCTCGCTCTAGTTCAAGTAACAGATTCGACACTGGCTGATGAGCGTTGCCCTGCTTCACCCCTCGTATCCATGACTGTGACAGTGCCACTTGTCGGGATTGGCTGGGAGCAGGTGGATACATACTCCTGGCACAACTGTACATGTAAGGGTAACTTGTTCGGGTGGTTGATAAAGTCATCTTGGATATGAACTACTTACACCAAGTTATTTATGCACCATTACACAGGGTCATTTGGTCATTCCTCTACCTACATAGCCTCAATTCAGTACCATACATGATTTGTCAAGGTTCTGAACTATCTTATGCACAAATTAACTACAAAACTGTACTCCAGCAGTCACTCTTGTTATTACTATAAAAACTGTTCAGTAATTCATCATATGACTCAACTCTTAGAAAAGGTCTGTTGAATACAAATTTGCAGTGAGACTGAATATATGGCTGTATAACTGATCCTTGAAATCTGGCATATCATCTTGCATTAAATAAAAACCATGTGATGTTTGTAGTATTTCCTTTCACTGTATTATTCAGCCATGTTATCAAAATATGAGGATGGTGAAATACTGACCAATCACAAGTATAAGATAGCTTTACAAATCAGTTAACTTTAATAAGTTTAATTAAGTGTGTATGGTATAGCTGTCTACCATTAACAAATATTGGACTCTCCTATAAAGAGAGTGTAACTAATATAACAATACAGTATTGTACCTTCTTTTGCATACTGTATACTATTACTGTTTACTGTATAAATATCTGGGGGGGGATACTCAAAACCACTTAAGGCACCATAAGCCCTAAGGTACCTTAGCTTAAGGCGGCCTCTGACCCAGCAGCCAAAATGTCCCATACTCAAAACATGGGTGCCGCCATATTGCTTTGAGTTACGGTGCCTTAAGTTAAGCGCCTGTAGGGGGTGCCTTAACGCTGGCCGACGCGGAAATAGGGCGAAAATTATCGTTTACACAACCCTACCTATCTGGGGGAGCCGAAATGCAGCGTTACCAATGTGAGGAAATTTAGTCTGCTATGAGGAAATATACTCTACGTGAGGTAGAAATGCAGACTGAATACTGCTATCACGGTATAAGGACTCTATAGTCATTATACCGTGACTGCTATGATGTTGAAATATATCCGCAGAGGATGACAAAGAGCAAAATATGAAGGTATAAGTAAATTACAAATTTAAAACAGTTTGCTACAACAATAAAGTGTGTAAAGAAATTACCCTTTCCTTTATGTATCTCAAAAGTACATGATAGTACTGTCTGAATAATTTGTGATATAAATTTTATTTATTTTGTTTGTATGATTTTTATCATTAATCAAATATATAACGATATACTTGGTGAGTAGTGTGAAATTTCATATTGTCTATATGTCCATATAATATATTATGCAATACATGTTCCATAGATGATAAAAGCGTGTAGGGGCCTAAATATTAAAAGCTTGTAAATTAGAAGCTGATGTTGTGGTGTAGTACAGTGGCAGCTTGCGATGTGTTATTTGTTTACCTTCAGCTGATGCACAAAGTCGTATGTGATTGGCTAACTATTCCTAAGAGGTGCTTCTGTCCGTTTCTCTCATTGGCTGAGCTGAAGTCCCGTGACACAGGCGGCAAAGGCACCTTAGTGGGACTAACGACAAACGTTCCTCACTACGGCGCCATAGTAAAGTTTTGAGTATGGGACACAACGCCACAAGCTGAGGCACCACAGGCGCGCGTAACTTAAAGTACCTTAGAGCTGTAAGGCGCCGTAGCTTAAGGCGAGCTTTGAGTATCCCCCCCCTGTAGGTTAAGTATAATATTTAAGGTACCCACAGCTACTGTCTACTGGCTGCATAACTCCTTTCTTGGTAATTCTCCATCTCTGAATTACAAACCTGTTAAGTTTGACCGCACCTCTATTTTATCTATAGATAAAACAAGTACAGTAGAATTACAATATTAATGCAAACACCATTTTCTCACTGAAGAAGCATCTCATTAGCTTGGGTTTTCCATATAACAAACATGAAAAATATAATAGATTTTTAAAAAATAAAATCTAGCTACACTTCCTGTATCTACAAATTAATTCTGAAGTGGATTCTGAATAATTCATCGACTCCCACATGAGCAGGGTGACATCAGACAACAACACCCTCCAAACAACAATATTCAGGTAAATATTATCCTAAGATGTGTGCTTCCTCATTTTTGTTGTCAAAATGAAGGCTAGGAATTCTTCAAAACTGTACCGAGAAACAGATTACCGCATCTCGGTATATATGATCTGTTCGGTAGTACAATTTCCAGGAATCAGTTGCCCCTAATTTATCAACAAGGCTTACCTGCTCTAAGTCTGAGCTATATCATCCAAGAATGACTAGCATTTCCCTATATAACATGACAACACCATTGAGAATAAACCCTTAATGACATCTTTTACTACAGCTTCGCATTTATGGCTCAAAACTTTACTTTCATCAACACCTACCAAGTAGTACAGCTCATTACTATTTCTAATAATATTTGAACTACAGATGCTATATTTAATGTATATAGATATATATACTTTTGAAGTGTTGCACTACTAATCAAACTTACATATTCATCTGTCCTGTAAAATTTAGTTAATAAATATATCACACCAAATTACTAAATTTGTTAAAGATTAGTATAAAGTAACAAACAAATATTGCTCTGATCTTTTCTGCATGAAGCATTATATTATACAGTATAAGGTACTGTACTCCCAAACACAACTGTCCAATTGCCAAAAATTCCTTCCAGTAATCATTCTCAGATTATTCATTACTTGGTAAGGTAGGTAAACACAGAGCACACTCGTCTCTTCCTCCAACCTCTGGCCATTTTATAGTTTCCATCCTCCAACCTGTCTTTAGAGGAAAGCAGGAAAACTGTGAATCAAGGATGAACAAGGCCTGCCTGAGACCAAAGTTGAAGGATATCTAGATGATAAAGTGCAAGTGTGAAAGACTCTTTGCAACAGACCAGGAATTACTGTCTGTAAACTGGAAGCTATTTATTCACCTAACTGTGCCATAAACCAAACCACCTCATTACAGCTGATCTGCTCTGAGGTATAGTTTAGTAGAATTAGAAAAAAAGATAATTATTGTACTGCATTTACTGCAACTGGTTGCCTGTATATTACCAAACAAAAGCTCATTTTTTTGGCAAATGGCTAGTCATGTCTGGGTTGTCGTCATATGCAAACCAAGTTTACCTTGGGTACTTCCAATGATAGCTAAACAAGTGATACATTTGCCTCAAGGAGTTCCTATAACCTTTTATACTTACTGATGCTAACTGAATGGATTTCTATGGCTGACAGTACAAACAGATGAGCTTGTAAGAAATTTTGAGGGAAATAACACAGTTAGGATCATAGTGAATATAACCTCTCCTTATCAGTCCTAAAACTCCAAAGAATACTCTCATGGAAAATTTAAACTATCAATGCAAGAAAAACTGATAAACTGGCAACTGTGCCTTGTCTATCTCTTGTCAAATGGAATTGTGTCAGTAGTAGGATTTATATTTAATCAATATGCATGTCTTCAGCAAAGATATACATTACGCTACTTTTATGAATCCATATAATAAACCCCTAACGACTGGGGATAACCTTAACTTTCCCAACAAATTCAAGGAAATTGTTTTGTCAGATGCAAGCACTCCTGACATCATATTTAAAAACAATGTTATAGATCCCAAAAATAGCTTTGATTAAAAAAAAACATAAATAGACTTATGCCAGACAACTGAAATGTCATAGGAATATCTCAATCATCCATGCGTCATTGTACAGGAGGGTAAAAATTCCTTGAGGCAGCTGTACAAAGTAAAGAATATAAATGTCTTACCACTAAAACCAGTTCAAATCTATTGTAATGTTCAATACAATAAAATCATAACACCTATGGTAATCTAATATCCAGCATCACTGATAAATGAGTTAATGTGATGCTTCTGTGGATGTATATAACACAAGTAAGTACAGGTGTTCCTCAATAATGTGATGGACATACCAGTACTATAATTAAATCACTTGTAGTTCAGGCAACATTAGTTGATATTACAGCTGCAACATCTCACACTTACTCTGTCATGTTGAGAAGAGAAGCAAACAGGTTATTGCAACACTACTGGGACATGTGTTGTGCAGGCGAACCCACACATGGCCTGAGATGGGGAAACAGCTGAGAGAAAGTGTCATGGGTAGGGTGAGGGATAGGAAGGGTGTGAAGGATAGGAAGGGTGTGAAGGATAGGAAGGGTGTGAGGGATAGGAAGGGTGTGAGGGATAGGAAGGGTGTGAGGGATAGGAAGGGTGTGAGGGATAGGAAGGGTGTGAGGGATAGGAAGGACGTGTTGGATAGGAAGGAAATGAAAGATAGGAGAGAGGTGAAGAAGAGAAAGGAGGTGAAGGTGAGGAGGGAGGGATTTATGGAGAGGAAAAGGGTAAAAGGTAGGAGGATTAAGATGACTGAGATAAGCAGGGAGTATGTACGAACAGGTGAGGTATCAAGGACAGGAGCACAGGAAGGAGAGCACCATCTGTAGAGCAAGTTAGCCAATTAATCCTAAATTGGCCTTGCTGGGACCCCGGATAGGATGAACTTACCGTAACGTGTTCATGGCCTTGGAGAGCGGGTTAGTCTTGCGTCCAATCTCTGGGGTGAGGGTGGGGTAGGAGGAAGACTGGTGATGGTGGTAGTGGTGATAGGGTGGAGGCAACTCTAGGGTGGTGGCCGACACGTTGCCTACCATCCCGCCCGCCCCTCCTCCTCCAGCGGCCAGCACGAGGGAGTTGATGGAGAGGGATGAGTCGGTAAGGCGCCAGGAAGACCCGTCGCGGAGAACAGACAGGGGAGTCAGCTGCACCACCGCTGACAGATACTTCTCCTGCTCCACTGAGTATGAGGCTTCACTTGTGTTACCTGGTGTGTGGAATAGTTGATAGATTGAAGCCGTTGTCAACATCATCAATATCCCATTTCTCTTTCTACAAGGATTGAAAGATTAAATAAGAAATAAACAGTAAAAGACAAGAAACCCAGTGATATGGGTCACACTCGCATGTACTCTCCCTTACAAGCTCATGAAATTGCTCGTCATTTGCTTTTAATATGAATAGGTTTAAAGTACTTGTGGGAGAGGAGCTGAGAATTTCCAAGACTTGTAAGAGGAACAAATAACCCGAAATGATCCCTGCTGTTGTGGCTGGACAATGCAACATGCTCATGATACCCTTGTTGAGGAACCTGATACTTCTGAATATACTGATATATGAAATGGAACATACACGGGCCCATTGTCACCTGTGTTTGTTGCTGGTCTGTTTAACATGCTCATGACACCCTTGCCATGGAAACCAGCACCCCTGAGGAGGAGTGCCTTGGTGCGTGGGTGTCGCCAGGTGATGACAGGGAGGCGGCCATGTCTATAGCAGCGTGCCAGCCGATGCAGGGAGTCTTCACTTGTCACCCACGGCACCACCACTACTGCCGGGTAGCTATAAAGACATGAAAGGTGTGATGTGAGTTGGCTACTTTTTTGCTACTTGTTAATTGTGATATCCAAGCCAAGAAAGTCTGGATGAAGTGAATCTATTTACCTTGCCACCACTGGGAATGGGTCCTTAATTAACCCAGCTAAGGTAGTTCAATCTCAGGCCACTACACCCCAGAGTTATGTTAAAAAGATGCCTAATAAAATCAATACATACTGAATTTTCATTACTGTACATTTTACCATGCAAAAAAATAAAAATAATAATAAATAAGTAACTATAGTCAACCTCACAGGTTAAGGCCGGTCTGGCTGGGTCGCCAGGCAGTTAGGAATTTCCGGTGTGCTGCAACGTCTGTTGCTGACCACTAAGAGGCCTACAAATCTCTCTCTCTTTCTCCTGTTACTAAGTGTTAAATGAATAGGTTAAACTTACTCAGTTATATAATAAAGTAATTTACATTTATACGTGACAATGTTTTTGCTGGAAAATCAATTACTGAGTTTATTTTTCATCAAGTTTAGCAACACACCATATGCTGCATTGCCAATTGTGCCCTGAGTACAGTGACACGTGGAGTACCTGACCTGACCCCAGATTTGTTAATCCCCACATATGTCATTCCTCGTTCGTCAGCCACCATGGACACATGGACACACATTCAAAGTAGCTGAACTGAAGCCTTTGGTTGAAGAAGCTTTAGGCAATGTAACACCAGAAAATTGGAAGCAGGCTGTAAAGCATGCAGAGAATCACCAGGAACAGGATGCTAAGCAAGATATAGCAGTAGAGAGATTTGTGGAGTAATTTGTGATCCACATAGAAGTACAGAAGACGAACAATCTGAGTAAATAGCAGAGAGAGGATTAGGCCTACTGGGGAAAACCTCGATAAAAAAAATGCACCTTTGACCCCTGTGGTGGTGTGGAAGAAAAGTTAAAATGAGGGATAATAAACTCTATGATAAAATAAGAGTTTTGCATCTCTACCACTGTGACTCCGATCATTATGACACACTATTATTATTATTATTATATACCAGCTAGTTATACTTCATGAGAGAGGGAGAGAGAGAGACAACCAAGGTACTCAGTGTGAAAAAGGTGTGCAGTGATGGGAGTGGAGAGCAGGAGGACCTGTGGGTTAATTAGGGGTGAGGTGGGATATGGTGTGGTGCGTGGCGCGTTTGACATGTCAAGCTATTTATAGGCCTCCTCTTGGTTGTCAACGAAAGAAGTGGCAACACAGTGGAAATTCCTAGCGGACTGGCGACCCAGCCAGACCGGCCTTAACCTGTGAGGTTGACTATAATAAGTGAATAAATAAATAAATATAACATAAACTATATCCTACCTTCTGGCCATCTGGTAGTTGATGTTGCAGGAGGTGACCCTGAACTCAGCCTTAGCGGCCCTCTGAGGCCCAGCAGCAGCGGTGGCGGCAGCTGCAGTGGCGTTGACTGAACCGAGTCCCAGACGGAGGTAGTCCTTGTGGTAGCTGCGTTCAGATAGCTTCTCCAGTGTTTTGTTGTCTACTTCTGGAACCACTGCCCCAACAAGAGCCCCTGACACGACAGAGAGTTGCCCCGTTGATCCATTGCTCAGGCCTGATGCTTCCAGTTCATCTACGACTGTTGAAGGGGGGGGGGGGGTAAATACGTTAGCTCTCCAATCATCTATAATTCTTAACAAACCATCCAGTCATCAAAGTGTTCGACCAACTATCTACTAAATAATTTTATGTACAGTACTTAATCAGTATAAGGGACTTTAATCTTCATTTACAATACAGTCCAAGATGGAAGTGACCAAATGCCAAAACAACTAATAAAGATATAAAGCAGTTGTTGATCACACGCTCCTTTCTAAATTCCATGCCAACTGACATACCAGACAACTTATGGATTCTTCACTGTCTTTACTACCGTGTCACTATCAAAATACTGTATAATACTAAAAGCAGTGATAATAAAAGATTATGATGAAAAATTGGGCAGAATCTAATTATTATTATGGTGAACTTTGTAATTAAGATTTTCCTAAATACAGTACTACCCTTATAAGTTGTTTGGCTGTATATTTTTTTAGATTGTATAGATTGTGTATTTTCTCCCATGTTCCTACTCTAGACATATGATTCATGCCTGTAACAAAGTTCAGGTTATCAGCACACAAACACAAGTATTGTATTGCATAATTGTAGCAGCCAAGTTTCATGCAAGCTGTTTAATTCTGGATGAGCAGGGTCATGGCAAGAAAACAAAGAAAATTCAATAGGAACAAATGAGTTAATTTTTACCATTAATAACAACAGAGATTACAACACAAAAACAGCAATTTCTTTACAGCAATGAAAATAACAACTGCATAATTCTCAAAAGTGATATCCAAGGAAACTTTCATGACAACACAGATCAAAATGATACTGTACTTACTTAAACTTCATAACAAAGGTTTGGGAAAATATAGTAATAAAAATGGCTACAATATTTATGACTTTAATATAATTGTAACTATTTAGAATTGAAAAAAATAAAGGTAAACATACATGGCAAGCTGATGATCATATTTTGCTCAAATACTGTACAGTACTATGGATGGGTGGATGGCTATTCAACATTATGTATTCTCATTACAACACTATTTACAGCCCTGCACAAACCCATGCTGGGTAATGTGCTAGCAGGGATTAAAAACTGTCTCTTTGTACTGAAGAAATCCCTACAGTAAAAAAATGCATAAATAAATAAAAACCTCACTAATTTGGCCTTTGTCATAGCTAGTTCCATGAGAGGCACTACTGAAGAGGGAAAAGGCCATTAACTATAAATAAGAGAATAACTACATTTACAGATAGAATACGTAAAATAAATACTATTAGAGGAGCATTTATTGGTAACTGTTACAACTGATTCTTAATGTCATAGAGCAGGCCCCTTTACCCCATATATTTTGTTGTTACTGATATTGGTATTGTTTTAGTGTTCATTCCTCAAGCTGTTTGGCCAAGTAGCCTCAAGCTCCTGAGGAAGGTCACTACCTGGACAGGGCTTTCCCAAAGGGTCCTCAAGGAATGTGTATTGTATTGTTGGCGGGTGTGGTTTTGTGCAATGTAGTCTTCCATGTGTATAAGTATCAAGTGCCAAGTTACATCCTAGAGAGGCATCCACGACAGCTCCACCCTGCCTCTTTTGAAAGGTCAAAAGAGCTGGGTGGTGCCCGCACAGCAGCCTGGCCAGGTGGACGAATCCACAGTGTGAATAACAATCCATGAGTGTGGGTGACAGTACCAACCTTGTTTGTGACTGACCAGTGACACATGGGCAAAATTGAAGTACTGTACAGTACAGTAATAATAATTGTTGTCAATAAAGGTTCCTCCTCAAAAAAGAAATATTTTTTACAGTATATAAAATATAAAAGCAACATATAGGGACTATCAAAATAAGGTATTCCAACAATCTTTTCTAAAATATCAATATCAAGCGACACTCCAAAACTAATTATAGTACATTATACCAAACTTCACACTTGTGTGTTAAACAACAATACAGAGTTAAAAGTAAAACCTCCATGAGTGGGGAAGCTGTTACAAACAACATTTCACTACTAATTCATCAGGTTTAAATCCTCTGAACCTGAAGATGCAGTAATGAGCTGTTGTCAATATTATGTACAGTACTGTATGTTGTTATCTACTAACTCACAGCTGAGAATAAAGTCTCTATCTAGTTTATATATATATATATATATATATATATATATATAAAGACCCATTAAACTCCCTACAGCAACACACCCAACATCCTTAATATTTTCTTCTAATAAAAAAATATATACTGTATATACTTAACTACTTACTAGTTTTTATATTTGTCCTGTAAAGGTGTAAAATATCAGTTTACCTCTATTAGCTACATTACCTCCTTTACTTATACTGTACTTTGTCCTTTAGTGCTTCAATAAAATGTACATTAACAATATCAAAATCATTCAGTTATTTTAATGAATCTAAGGAAGTTGAGCTGTGTACCCATACCTTATAAAATGGGAACTACTGTATGTTTATTAATTAGTCACACGAGTGCTACCCCTCCCTTCATGGTTCACGAGGGGCAGCGTCAAATTCACAAGTTTGTTATTATTAAAGTGTGAGTGGTAATAATGCAACAGTTCATACCTGGTCATATAAAAGTTATCTTGCTGCAGTAAATTATATCTAAAGATTGCTTAAAAGTTACTGCACAAATTATCAATCTCTAGTTAACTCTTTATATCTGTGGTTGGCTTAAGCTTGATGTCAACAACTGAGTGCATTCATAATTTTCCCTGCTATTGGGAAAAAAAAAAGAACTTAAGGGATGCATATAATCATTCCTGATGTACCAAGAGCTTCTTTACTCTCCCACAAAAAGGTAGTACACACACTTTTAAAAAATCATGCTGAAATCTAAAACATGCCAGCATATGTAGCTCCATAACCTATATATTCAAACAACAATTTAATGTTCTCTTCCAAAAAAGTCTCATTGTTTGTATAGTCTGTATTACATTAGGCCCATATATTATTACTGTACCTCTAGTTTGAAACTTAAGATGTCACTATGCCCTACAATATCACCTCAGCTCCAACTAACTGAGAGCAGGGAACACTGAACAACATTAATAAAGTTAAACACGCGATGCACCAGACTGAATCGAGTCTGATTATGCTGACAGCTACAAATACAGGTGTACAATATGCAACAAGATTGAGAAAGATGAGAGGAAGCGGAAAATAGAAAAATCTTGACTTGATAAATAAATACAGTATACAGTATCTGTAATTCCTGTAGTTCATAAAGATATAACATGCTTATTATTATGCATTATTACCATATACTATTAATTTTACTTTGGTTAGCCTAATGAACTTAATGCCACTTTTGTTTTTTCATACATCTGTGATACCCCATATACCTAAAAGACAACTGAAAACTAAAGATTTATGTGATACAATAATTTTAAACCAGTAAGTATAAAATAATATTTATTTTTAATTCAAAATGTGAAAATTTTCCTTTTGAGAGTATATTCTCATATATAATAATATATCATTCAAGCATAAGCATTTACAAACCTTCAATATAAAGACTATTATATGTATCACTTCCTGAGGTTGATGAAGATCTAAGAAAAACACCTGAGCAAATCATGCTGCAGGCATATGATGAGTCTGGACATGACAAAAGATGCACACACTACCAAAACATCTAGGCAAGCTCAGAATATCAACTCAAACAAACAACTATTATAATTCTATGGTACTAAGTGGACACAACAAACATCACAGCCTATTATGATAACCCCAAAATTCTACTCAATTATATATGTTGAAATGCTTTTAGACATAAATTTTATGTGACATAATATTTCTAAGGGAAATTTTTAAAAATAAATTTAATATTTCTGCCAAGGCAGTATACAGTTATCTACAGTCAGAGTGAAGAAAGGATGTATTAGTGCAAGACAAGGTTTTCTGATCAAAGGATCAATCATTGCAAAAATGAGGAATGGAGAAAATAGTCCAAATTTGTAAAATAGACAATGGGGGAGGGATCAAGCTGAACAATATAGCCTATGATTAATGGAGTGTTATCCACAAGATACACTGCACATCAGCAGGTAATTTAATGACTGACTGATTGAAGTCATTCATCCTGCCCTGTTAGCAAAACAATAGGCAGATTTCACTGGTAGTATGGTGAATAAGGCAATGAGACTGGTGTGTTGAGGGTGATCATAAGGTTGGGCCCAAGAGTAAGGACAACAACACCCACAATGAAGGTAAGAGGGTGTGGAAGTGAGGCCAGGGTGGTGTGGCAGCAAAGACTCACTGCCTGAGAGTCCCCCCCCACAGTCCAGTTCCTCGGAGCTGCGTGTGACGGGGGAGGTGACGCGTAGCAGCTTGCACTGCCCCTTGAGACTGGTGCCCAGGAAGCCATAGCGCGAGCCTTTTGGGGCACCGGGACACGACTCACACTTAAGGTGGCATTAGCACAACAAAGGGAGGTATTGCACCTTCCTCATACTATCCCTTACTCTCAATGTACCTTCTTTTCACTGCAAATTATGCTCACTGTATCTTTCTCTCATACAACTTTTCTACTTCAATTCCTCTCACAGCAGCTCATTCACACCACACTTTCCAGTCACTTCATCAAAACACGAGGAAAGTGCAACGTCAGATACATAATGTCATCTCTTTACTAGTGTAAACAAAAGAAGAGTATTATGTAAAAACTACATATAGTTTTCATCAGTTTCATAAAAGAAAATATAGTAAGCCAGTATTGAATGTCACTGCAAAGGGCAGGTGCAATACCTCCCTTTGTTTCAATAATACCATTGTTCAGAGTATCTGCCTGCCTGACTGGCTCTAAGCTACTCAGGAAAGGAGATTGAGGAGCACAGTGTATCAAGGAAAAATACAGGAAAAGATGAACCTGGATAATAGAAAAGAGATGCAAAGGATTTTAGATTACACTTGCCTTCAGGTACAGTACTTCAGAAAACAGTAATACTAAAATATACTGTGTAACTTATAATACAAATAAATGCTTTTTGTTATAATATGAAACTTAAAGCTGTATAATAAAATATCAAGAAGTCTCAATTTACTTACCAAGCAAAAGTAATTTTATTCTAGATAATACTGGAAAAATGTTGGGATGTCAAAACCACATAAACCTAACAAAAGTATTAGAAAACCCTACATCCACTACAGTATTAGTAGGAAAAAGTATCTCCTGACCTAAACTAAAGGGGACAAAACTACGATGGTATCAGTACAAAATAAGTGAGTGTCCTGTCTCAGTGTCAAATACCATCCTATTGCCGATCTTCATTCATTCATTACTTTAATCAACATTTCAATCAAACACTGCGAGAGCAAATCAAAGAAAAACCATGATCCTCCAAATGATTCTTAAGAGCCACATTCTGGTAACTTGGAAGGATTCTGATATTTCAATGATGATGTAATTATGACAGCTAAATAAATATACATGACTTTTATAAAACTTTTAGCCATCTAATGTGTTGCTATTTTAATCCACTACCTCTGAATTATAATATAACACTTATCATAGCCCACCTAAAACAGGTATGAATGTGAAGTATAGTATGAGTATATGGAAAGAGAAACCACAAGTATGGGTGTTGATAAGACAGAGCAATGAAGAAGTGAAGTTTATTTATAACCCTCCTGGACTGTGGGCTCAATATTTGATTACTTTGTGCAAGAAAGAAGAGATTTATGGGATCAGGAAACTTTTGGTGAATTGGAAGCTACTGAGTCCTCCAAATGGTACCCAGACACAGATGATTTTGGTTTAGGTAGTCTAGTTAATGGCATACCTTGGAGGCATTCATAGCCTTCAATTTGCTGACAGTTTCTTATCCCCCTTTACTAACCAGTAGTTAAGGGAAAGTGTCCACCAAGAAATATATCTGACAAATTAGCAAGTGAAATGCACTACTATAAAGCCAAGAAGTACTTGCACTGAGGAACGTATGAATCTAATACTGCAGCTGTCTCATGCACTAAGTTATTTCAAAAATTGACAATGTGAAGGAAATTTTAACTTCAAAATTTGAATGATAATGCTTAAAAACTTATTCTAAAAGATTATAAAGTAACCTAAAACTATTTGGTAAAAATATTTTAATGTTACACCAAGTCTGAAGACAAAATGCACTGCTATTTCTTTGCAAACATTAGATAATCTGTAAAACATTTAATATTACATACTGAAAGTAGTAAAACACATAAAATACAATTGGCAAACTATTCCAAAAAATTGGATGAAAATCTTATCTAAATAAACTTATGTACAACTTATCTCTTATAAGGGCCATTTTGTATTGCTCATTAGTACTGTATATAATTATCATGATTTAATCCAAAATAATGAGAAACGAGTCTTCAAGTGGGTTTAATGTAGAATTGCAAAAAATAACCAACATATATTAGGAGCAACATTTACGAAGCATGTTTTGCTAGTGCTTCAAGATCTAAAGCGATTGAGAAACATTTGAAGTGGATGACAGCAATACTGTCCCATGTCTATCAGTATATTCATCCTAAACCTTGTCTATTTATAAGATTCAAACCTATGAAGGCAACTAGTGGTGGTAGTGGTGGTGCCAGACTTATGGTGCTCATCTTTCCATGTCCTTCCTGGCAACCCACCTCATACCCCCACCCTATATTGTGTTCTTATTATGTAACCTACAACTGTCATTAATCTGAGCTTTAACTATTGGGGCTACTCTGGCCACTGACAGATGAGTAAAGAAAAAAACACAAAACAATAACCCAAGGTAGATAGACATATGAAGGGATGGTCAACAAAGCTATGGGTATTCACAATGTACACCCTGACCAAGGTGAGTAATGTTAGCTCCATGTGGGAATGGTCGTATGTGACAAGAAATATAGTAAATGCTTGCAGAATTATAAGGGTGCAAGGCTTATTCACCAAATTAACTCAACATTCATGTACCTGAAAGACAAACTAGTCAACAAAAATACAAAGATAATACCATGTAACTCCCTTGTTCATTCTATTATCAAATCAATTAAAATAGAAGATAAAACAAACCTGCAAAAAATAAAATTTATAACTAGTCTATCATAAACAGCAGCTATTATGGGTCAACTCACTGGAAAGGTCGTCATCATGGGGAAGGTCCTCATTGCTTAGATCCATGTTGGTCATCTGGGCCAGACTCATGCGGCCGGGTGAGGTCATGGCTTTACTGTTGCTGTTGTTGTTGGGGAAGACATACTTATGCCGCTTGCCTCCTTTGCTCGGTTTCAGGCCCGCAGCCTTGGCTGTCTTCATCAGAGTTTTCTTGGCAAAACCACTATTGAGAGATAAAAGGACAGTATGTTTAAATAATATAGGTGGTTTCTCAGATGGTGTTTCTTTGATCTACTTCATCTATTTGTAACACTAATGCCTTGTACTCTCTGGGAACTCCCCAAAAGGGGTGGCCACAACAGAAGTGTCTCCAGTTCTCTCTATTCCAACATTTCCACCTGACTGGTGATATTCTCTCACCAAGAATTTCCACAATCAAAAATATCTTAAGTACTGTTTACTTTCTTGAGGAAAAGAGATCATGGATTTAGATGCCTATGAAAAATATGAATGTGGTTTTGAACCTCACACATTTTTTTTCTTTTTACAGGAGATGACATTAAGTGGGGTTCTTGCCTCAATACAGAAAATACATTTAAATATACAAAATGAAGACTAACCGTAAAGTACCATATCCAGGCTTGTCTTTCTGTTGTCTATTAGGGGTCTGAGGGACGTGACTATGACCCACAAAGGCAAAGAGCTGGTTGATGGTCGGTGGGTGGCGGTAACGGTTGATCATCTTGCGCATCTGTTCAATACTATCCTGTAGCACCTCTTCATCAAATGCAACCTTGATCAGCTGAAATGTGAATAGTAAAGTAGTACATCAAAACAAGTAACTGATGTGTCATTTTACTAAAACTAGTAAAACAAAAGCAATCACTATATTTAGATAAACCCCTAATATCATTACCAACTTAATATATATAACCAAATATCTATTAACCTTATTACAATATCTGGGTGATGCTTCCTGGGAGTTCTAAATCCCATGTGAGTTTTTCATTTACACATTTTCCTCCACATCCATTTTTCAAAAGCAAGGGAGGTGCATAACTAATAACTGTACTATAACAACCAATGAGAGGATTCAGGAGGGCCAGGGATAACATGTAACAGTGATCTACCTGAAATGTGCTTGACCTGAGAACCATATTGTATAGCACGACTAAAATATTTACCAGGAATGTGTTTGACCTGAGAATCCATTGCAGTGTGACTTACCTGGAATGTGCTTGACCTGATCTGCAGTCCCTCATTGAACCACTGATCCATGGGTCCCGGGTGCTGATTGGCCGGGGCTCGCTTCTCCCGGGTGATGGAAGTTACAGGCATCGACCGCACCACCACTTGTTCACACGCTGCAATAGTCATCACAACTCAGACTCTCTTTTATCTGTCTCTCTCTCTTTTTCTTTAATATTTATGCTCTTTACTTCTACTCTGTTTATCTGTCCAGCTTAAACATAGTGTATAATGGTTGATTATGTTTATAGTTTTCTCTGATTACCATCACTTGTTTACATAAATCACTAAGACATCATTACTCTTCAACTGCCTGTCTTTATCAAACAATTTGCCCTTCAACAAGAAAAATAATTTGGTGTATGTAAGAGAATAACGACACACAAGATATAGGGCTAAACTGTATTATTTGTGTATTGTGTCACAACCAGTCAGTTATTTTACTTATAACCCATTATTACAAGCAGTCCATAAGTCTTACCATATGGGTCAGTAGGAATTCCCTTGAAAATGAGCCTGTAGTTAGTAAGGAAGAGTGCACCCTCAGCCGGCAGGAGTAACGGGCCACCACCAGGATAGGCGGTGGAATCTTCCCTCCCATCTGGCAGCAGGTAAACTCGAAGGCCTTCGAACACCACCTCCTCACCCGGCACCAGCGATGGCAACAGGATTTTTGGCTGCAAGGAAGATGAAAATTCAAAGACTGCAACACATTCAACTCTATGAGAAAATTGCTCCGAACATATTTAGTGATATAAAACAATTCATTACCGGTAAGTTATACAAGAATACAATACAACTGGAGAACCACTCACAAAGGGGAAATAAAGCATGTAAGCCCATATTTGTGGTAAAGTCATCTTACTGATAATGCTTTGGCTTTATACCTGAAGGTGCAAGCTGGGCTAAAACTATTAATTCTTCAATAAAAACTTTACCATACTGAAATCTGGGATAAATTCCATCTGAAAATCCCAACACTGAGCCAATGATTCACTAAGACATTGTTATTATTTTTTTAGATCTCATTAGTTGGTTGGAGAATATAAAAATCATCACATACAGTAACAAGTAATCAAATAAGGTTGACTCCCAACATATGAAACTGAATATCATACTGTGTATCAGAATGAAGACTGGAAAAAATTTCTATTGTCTCTTCAACATTATAATCACATGCAGATGACAAAAATATTCTGATATGGCTATGGACAGACAAATGTAGAACCAAGCAAAGTTTTTGCCAAAATCCCAATACGTATTTCTTTTTCCAGCTTTGGAAAGACATATGTAGGAATATTTCTGCTATATTATACACCCGGATGAAGCTTTTGGCATTCTGTATATCCCCAACATATATGTATTTTTTTTTATATGCAAGACAAAAACAGGCTCATACAATGCTTCTATTACACAATCTTCCCAAAACACAATGTATTTTCACTTCAGCCTAACGAATACAAGGCCAGGCAAATCAACATTAGTCTTGACAAACACTGTAATCAAGGCAAACTTTCCATCACACTGAATAATCCCCAACACACACTTTTCCACAGACCCAGGCAGACTTTTTGTCTCTTGAATCTCCCCGACATATATAATTCTCTTTATCAGCAGGACAAATACAGAACCAGGCAAGGTTTCCATGGGTTTAATTGTCCAGCTAAACTCACCTGGCCATAGACAATCTCTGTGTACCTGGGGTCTGGTTGGTATGAGCCGTCTGCACTTTGTTTGTATGCATTGCGACGGATGTATATGATCGACTAGGAAAGGGAGTCAGGGTAAGGTTAATGTGGGATCTGCTAACTGATATCCTTTGTACAAGACCTAATGGACAACTTAAACTCTTCCACAAAATCGATGAAAAACAAACTGGATATGTCAACAATATTAATACAGTGTTTCTGAAGTAAGAAAATTAATGTAAAAGAAAAGGAAACTATACTATGTCAACTTCATTTAATGATATATCTGAGACATTGAGAGATCTACCCATAAGACAATACATATAAACCACACACACCTTCTGTATAGGAGGAAGACGTTTGGACTCCTTGTATACAGCGTCCAGCATTTCCACATGCATGGCCACCACACCAGGGATCATC
Organism: Petrolisthes manimaculis; assembly: GCA_034508575.1. Taxonomy (NCBI): domain Eukaryota; kingdom Metazoa; phylum Arthropoda; class Malacostraca; order Decapoda; family Porcellanidae; genus Petrolisthes; species Petrolisthes manimaculis. Next base: position 83,612 of record JAWZYT010001671.1, read on the forward strand.
TGATGCAGGAGCTTGATGTGTTCCTCTGGTGGAATAGAAGAAGGATAAACATTTCACAGGCTTTTTTTATTCATACAGACCAATATATTTTATGGTTCTGTATGTACAAGTGCAAGCTTGGGTTGATAACTTTATTTTAACATGGCAGTTCATGGTATGGATCCCCACATCATGAGTCAATAAATTAAGTACTTGTTTGGGGGAGGGGGTATCTTAAAACTTTCTGGGCTTAATAAGGGAAATGAATACATGTGTGGCCCCTTTCTCTGAGCATTCTGCCTCTCAATTCATCCTAATGTTTCCTAAACACCATTAACTTAGGCAGGGATGGTGCTGCTCAGTTTTTTCCTCTGACTAGCAAGGCACTGTAAGTAAGAAAACACTATCTGAGGTCGAGCTTTTTATAATATCATCTTGGATTGCTACGTCAGGTCAAAGTCATGTTTTCTAAAATATTAATTTGCATTAGTAACAACCACAATATGGGTGGACAAGACAGAAGGGTGGAGGTGGGTAAGCAAGTTGCACAATAGTTCAGGTGGTGTTTCACTTATAAAGACTTTTCCTTGAATAATGTCTTCTTACTCATTCTGTCATGCTATGATATATATTAATCAGATTGCAAGAGGTTAGTGATCCTCACCTGTGACGCCTCCCTCGGTGCAAACTTTATCGACAAATCTGGAGACAAAGCGGATGACAGTGGTCTCTCGGTCACTCTGCTCCTGATCCTCAAACCCAGACTCAGCATCCAGACTGTCACTCTCTGCCATACTAAAGAAATACAGTAATGTAAAGGCAAGGCAACATCTATGTCCTATATCAACCTATTTTGGGGTGTGAAAGCCTAAGTTTGGGATACTATTACTGGGTCATTCAAGGGAGAGCTGCCAACCCATTCTCAGTGGGAACATGGCAAAAGTAATAAACTTTTTTATTACCTCAGTTATTCGAAATATGACAAGATTGCCTGACGTGGGACTCCAGCCAATCATTCTCCTCTCTAGACCACAACCCAGTATGTAATGTGTTACTGTAAATCATACAGATAAAAGAAAATTCACTGCTAACATATTATATGTCTGTCTATTTACTTATTTAACAATCTCTCTATCAAAAATGGGATAGCAGGCTCAGGACCTTTTGAACATTGTGACTTTTATCACCTTCTGAAACATCCTCGGCTCAAAGTCTCTTTTATAAGGATTTACTCTTCACTACTGTTAGACTATTCATTTCAAAGAGTTTAAAATGCCTTACCTATTGGTGATGCTATTGCTGGCATTATCACGGTCAGCAAAGGCTCGTCTGTGGACAGCAGCACTCACATCAAGGGGAATACGTAAGAAGACCATACGATTAGCATAGTGAATGGCCTGGGAATACAATGTTGACTCTTCCTGCTCCACCAGCTCCTTTTGCTTTCCTGAAAACATTGGTATAAAACTGTAAACAATCAAACGATTTAGATGTGGACAGACAAATATAGACATTGTTTTGAGGGACACACTATCATGGAAGAAGTGATATGAATAAGGAACCAGAACATTATATTACATAGTATGTTGAAAACATTATTATATTATCTATACACTAAACAATATACTACTTTTTCTCATGCCATAGATGTAAATAACTCATAAAAATGCCTGGATTTCTCTCCTCCTTGAAGATCTAGGATTGCTGGTTGTTGGGGTATCAGAAAAAACCAAGACAAATGGCACATATATTTAGAGCAACAATCACCTATACCAGCTGTAGTTCAATTCAAGAATAACACATTACTTAATCATTACACAAACCATCCTTCAGTTCTCTATACTGGCCCTATCTTCAAATCTCCAAGTGTCAAAGAGTGATTCATGATCACCCCCCCTCACACACACACAGAAAAGTAAGCTCACTGTGGTTTATTCTTAGGTCAATCTCATAATGGTATCCTCCCAGAAAGAACCGAGGCTTCAGCAGTATTAAACAATACACAAAACTCAATGGTGTCTATATTATTTTATTTTCAGGTGTGAAATAAATCTTAATAATGAAGAATTTTCACATGAGTAAGAAATACTCACGAGGATCTATATTCGGCCATAGTCTCATTTGCTCGGCTGCTATCTCCAGTGCTGAGGGTTCATGGGCACGTATGTAAGGTAGTCGACTGGTTCCATCCTTCCAGCCACTTCCATCAATACACTGCACACACATATAAATAATCATGTGATATACTCATCTTTGGAAATGAAGCAGCCTTGATATAACACAATAAAAGGTATACAACTGAGATACCAATGACACTCACTGGACTAACTAACCCAACTCCAAATATGATACAGGTACCTCTTTTGGACTGAGTGGTGGAGGTTCCTTAGGTGTGTCTAGAGGTGGTCTGGTGAGGGGTGGCAGGGGCAGAGAGCGATCCACGTAGAGACTTCGGATCTCCTTTTGTACATCCATGTAGTATGAAGCTTCCCAGAACTGCTGATTTGCCCATACTGTGTGGTCCTGCAGTAGATATTGCCACATAAAGTAACTTAATTACATACTAGCTATGAATATCACCTGTTAGTTACAGAAATGTACAGAATATAGCTTGTCATACCTGTATACAAGTGTATGCAAACTGTATGACTCCTGTACACAGTTTGCGGCAGAAGGCTGTGGAGAGAGGCAGGAGAGCTGCTGCCACCCCATGTTCATCCAGAGGAGAGTCATCCTGGGAGGGAAGGACAACATGTATCTATTTCTCTGAGCATTTTTAATACAGCTATCCTTATCGTTTTTAATTTTTTATTAAAAGTCTAGGGATATAAGGGTGAGGCACTTTGCATTGAATAAAAAGTTCCCCACCTTGTAAAATTTCATCATATCTCATATGGATGAATGAAAAGATTATTTGAGACTCTGGTGTCTGATTCCTCTAAACTATACCACCAAACAGATCCCCTGTTAGCCACATTTGTTAGGTTAAATGGTATAACACAAATATATAGCACAGTTGAATTAATTTTATCAACTGATCGTGATTTAACATTATAACCAGAGATATATAAAGAGAAAGCACCAATCCCTCACCTGGAGGGCGCAGTTCATGAGTCGCACCACGAGGTCAAACTGTTGGTGTTCCAAGACGGCCTTATTGCCTTGTACATGGTGACCCAACTCAGTGCAGAGAGCCAACCTTGCTGCCTTGCTCTTCAGGGCTCGCAACACTGCTGGAAATGTCTTTCTCGCATCACTAATCTTGTTCTCAAAGATGCAGTTCACACAGTTTCTCATTACCTGGAAGGAAATAGTTCAAAATAAAAGATAGACGAGTACAGAGTAAGTAGGAATGCTAAATATGTTTCATAACCTGAAGAGACACCTAAACTATATTAGTTGCATGTAATCACCAAGATTATAATTCAACAGTGACAACAGGTCTCTCTTCCAGATCATAAAATTTAAAACACTGACCTCCAGCCTACGTGCTGAGCTGGATACAATACCACGGCCAGACTGCATACTGGAGATGTGTGGCCCCACAGGTACAATCCTTAGTTGGTCAGCTTTCTGTGGTATCCTGATGAGTGGCCAGAAATACATATATAGTTGAGAAAACAGGAAATATAATTATCTCTTCAGAACAGTACAGCAATTTATGCAAACACAAAGGATATCATATACTTGGCACAAAAATATAATAGCCAAAATAAAAATTTTACATCAGATGTTACGTAAGGACACTATGAAATGTAAATATTCTCCGGAAAAAGCTGTCTTTTATCAACTACCTTCTAAAATATTACCATGATTATTTCCTGAACTGTTATTCTAACACTACTGGTCTACAACTTATATTGACAATAAATAGTAGGTATGATTTGCTTACTTCATCTTCTTGGCTGTGCCCTCCTCTATGATGATCTGAACTTGCTGAGTATCAATGCGGGGAAAAGCTGGTTGATGGATGCGTGTGAAGGAACCCTCAGTGGGCTTGGGGATTTTGGGTACAAATGGTTGTGGATTTGGATTTTCATTGTTGTACAGTTGCTGCGCTAGTTCCTGCAGGGCAAAATCAGTGTTGTGAAATCCAATAACATAAAATGTCAGCCATCAATATACCAGTAGTCCATTGACTTAGAGGCATTTTCCTCCTCTAACTGGAATGAGACTACAAAAGCCTGAGCATTTATATGTAAAACCTTCCTATCAAGCTGTTTAATACTGTGTGAAGCCAGCATAAAAGGAACTTAGATGTAATGCAACAATAAGCACTCAATCTTCATTAGGGTTGAGTTTCCAACATGGCATGTATGATGAATCTAAGACACAATGGAATCTACAGCTTGTTCCCAAAGGAAATTAATCATGTTCCTCCCTGACATGTGATGGTGTTGTTCCTACCTGTATATGTACAAGCAGCATGCGTGGGTCGTGTTGTTCAAGCCTGAGGTGGTCAGGTAGGCAAGAGTATAGGTCGTCCCAGAGGTCACAAACACGCCAGGGGGGTCCACGCTCACTCACTAAAGTGGTGAAGAACATACAGTCCAACACCTTCACCACAAACTCATTGTCTACCAAGGCTCGACTCCCAAGGAATGATGCCTGGTGATTGGAGAGATCAATAGATATTAGAATATGTCATAAATGGTCTCCCTTGTACTGTATTGTGAAAAGTTCATAATATATACTAATATTTAATTCTCAAAGTACTTGTACTTTATCAGTGCCACTCAGGTAAGTCACACCAAAAAGGAGTTATTGAGAGACAGACAAATTGATTTCTGTTCAAGGTAATCTCTGCTTGAAAATACCTAATACATGAATTACAAATACTGATATGAGCTTTACTCTCTCCTGACCTTATGAAAAGTTATGACGGGTTTGGAATGGATGCGGATGATGGTGAGACAGGAGCGGTAACCTTGGAGCAGCTCAGCAAACATCCTCATGAAGACGGCTCGGATCTCCTTGTCCACCATGACATGTGGGGTGGCACGGATACCAGCACTTGAGGGGAATGCATTGTCAGCTGAGCTCAGGTCTGGATGTAGCACCTGTGGTAGGGAAATAATGAATATATAAATGGATGAATGATTAGATGAATGAACTGAAACAGTTATATAATCAGCTGATGAATGAAAGTGAATGTCTTGGCATTGCAGACCTGAAAGGCATTTCAATGAATAAATGAAAAATAAGGGAGGAATTATTTGGCTACAACCTATTAGACTTGGGCCCTCATATGGCTCTATATACAAAATTCAAAGTCTCAGTTTAGTCAGTGTCTTCATTTCCTGAGTATCCAAATTTACTCAATGAGGCAATTTACTCCATGTCGAAATTTACACAAAAATTATGTAAATGAGAAATTGGTATCGAGATTTGAACTCGTGTTATACCAAAACATTACCAATACCAGCTATCAAATGTGAGCTCTGTCAGTGGTGCACATTCTTCGAGGTGTAAAGTGTACTGGAGTGGTAATTCACAATGACGTGAAGAGCAATGAACAAATACTTGTATCCACCACTTCATTTTACACTTAGTCCCTCATTGAAGATCATCAAATGTTTTCCCAGGCTTCTGTTATATATTACCATACAAACTAAGTGACCTGCTAGGCTTGTGTTACAAGGATAGTGCTAATTTCAGTAATCTATATTGAGGGCCTACTGAAGTTGATATACTGAAGCTTTACCTTGGAGAGAGCAGTATGAGTCTGGGACCAGTGGGGTTCAGGTAGAAGTGAGACAGTTAGACTCTCTGGCACCCGAATTGATCCACCATCCAGGTCAGCCACGATCACATCCAACTGTTTGCACACCGGAATATAGAAAAAATTACTAACCAGGATACAGAATACTGTACATAATTACTGTTACTATATTCACAATACAGTACTGTACATTATATGATTTTTTTTTCTCAATATCACTGACTTAAACCTGTTACCATCATATAATTATATGACTAAATCTCCTTGATAAAGAAAGGCTGACAGGAAGCAACTATGCAACACAAGTGAGGGTAAAGCATTTACAATTTTATTAAATGAATACATTTATTAATCATTACAGTGGCAGAGACCAACGAGGATTGAATTCAAGTACTGTAGCAAGTTGTGCCCTTCCCATTAGGGATGAAGGTATCTGAAAAAACAGAGAGATGCTTCTACCACAAGATGAATTACATGATATTCATACACAATATCTGCTCTACCTACCAGCTCTACGACTTCATGCTGTAAGGAGGAGTGGACACCCATAATGAAAGGGGTCGGAGTTGAGAGCACCTCCACCAGGGTCGCTGGCAGGATGGGGATGTACACATGAGAGTATCTGAAGTAAGTTTTTGATTAGGAATTATGTGTGTTGAGAGCAACTGGATACATGTGCATATAATTTCTGTCTACAAAGCTTCTATTGGATGCACGATTAGTAATATTGTACTGTATATAAATATTTTTTCATCATAATAACTCCATTGGTATTCTTAGGCAATATTTTATCAATATGTACAGTCTATTGGTCAGTTGCATTAGTTCAAAATAAGTCTCCAGAACATATATAGTTGTTGTTGTTGTTGTAGTTCCCCGGACTGTCTGGCCGAGCAGTCCCGAGCCCACAACTGTGGCTAGTTAAGACTGCCAGCCTAGAGTTAAGAGGCAAGTATAAGCCAATCACATATAACATGAAAATGCTTTTTGTTGACAATTTCCATCAGCTACAGAAAAAATCACTTTCTCAGAACTTACTTAAAGGGATAGAGTAGAGCTTCGAGGGCATGACAGGACTCAGTAAGGCGACAGTGCGAATGGCTGTGGAAAAGGATCTTGTGTTCCGTCAGTGCCGCACAGAATAGCACCAGGACATTCTTGATTCCTGTTGTGTTAAGGTACACAGAAGAGATGAAATTAAAAACTATAGAACTACATTACAATACAGCAATTAAAACTACCTTCTGTCTCTCTATCTATTTATCTAGAGGGGGAAGGTTAGGGAGAGCAAGATTTTATTCCCTTCTCATTCAGCCTCTTGCTCTTAATGAAAAAATGTAGTGGCCACCTAGCTTTAGGAGGGTAACAAAATATCACCTACACAAGGTAATGCACTGATGAGACCAAAAATTTTAAAAATCCACAAAATACCACCACTAGAACATAATAAAGCATACATTTCAATACACACATCATTGAAGAAAGTCGTTACATGAAACTGACCAAGCTGGTTGAAGAGACTGAGTACACTGGTAGTGGTGACTGGGAGGGTACTAGAGGCAGGAGGCTGCAGTGCTTGTCTGTCTCCAGCACCTATACTGAAACGCACCTAAAAAAGAAAGGGAATAACATTAATATTCTCCACCACAATCATAGCATGTATTACATATGTGTACAAATCTAGTTTTTAATATGACTGGTAAATACTATGAAGACAGCACCCACCTGTACTCCACCAGGGGGAGGGACCTGCACATATCCAACCATGTTGCCAATCAGTGTCTCCATGCTCACCCCCAGTCCCTCCATCCATACCGTGTATACAATACCCATGCAGCTCTGTCACAATGGAGAGAAATTACAATTATTCTTTTACCATTCTATTGATTTTATTTCCTAACTACAGTATTAAGCACTGGACAAGCACATGATTATAAAATTTCATTATTTTGATATTAATGATGTTGTAATATCCATGATTCATATTATCTTAGAATTGTATAGTAATAATAATGCAGGTATATGCAATGCTTTAGAAAAATATATTTTGCTAATTTCAAGAAAATATAAAACCCTCAGAATGGTCATGTTTAATCTTTTCTATAGTTCTGATACAAAGGAGACATAATTTAAGTAGCCTGGGCTGGATAAAAATACATATAGATAAGCATAAGATATGGCACATAGATCAGAGACAACTGGGATATTGCATATCATCAGTAGCAAGTTAAATCATTACATTTGGCATTATCACATCTTTACCTGGTGTACTTTACCTATGAGTGACAAAAACTCATTCATTTCCAATAAATATTCCAACTGATTCATTGTTAAAGCTTTGAATATTTTATGAAATATTTAATCACTCACCCTAAATGTCTCAAAGTAGTCGAGTCGGGAGATGAGGACAAGACACTTTGGGGCATACATAATGGAGTGGTGGGTAATGATGGGGACGAGGGGCCCGATGCCACTCCCCCTGATACTTCCGCTGCTCCCACCACCCGTCCCACCACTTCCGGTACTCCCACTCCCCAGCTCAAGTCCATCATCTTCCTGGTGGGGGTCAAATGGTATTATCAGTACTGGTAACTTAATAATAAAGACAGAGAAAGAATAATAAATACAATAAAACTAAGACATAAGAGCAAGAACAGATACCAGTACACAGTATATACTGTAATTATGGTAAATGGACAGGTAGACAGAGAGTGAAAGAAAGTTTAATGCCTTGAATTTCTTCTAGTCAAATGAAAGTTTAATGGGGTAAGGGGTAATTATTTTGGTATTACTATAATTATGTGAATAATTGGCCATATGTCAAACTTTAAATCAATCTCGAGCAATAAGAAGCGTGAAAATATATGTCTCAGTCTATAGAAGCTCACAATAACTATTTTTCTGATGAATCTTCTGCAGTTCATCATATCATCTTTGATTTTTTATATCATATGATATCTCCCCTTTACATAATACAAGACAAAAGATTATCTATTCATTCTTCTTGTTACTGCACAGTACTTTTTTAAGCTCCTTATTATCATAAAATACTGATGACTTCCCATGTAACATTGATGTTTGTGGCACACCACTAATTCACCAATGCTGTACACTACTACATGTTACAGCACTTCCTCCCTCCCTGGACTAACCTCATCTATTGGCTTGCTGGGTGTGATGGACACAGCCTCGTTGAAGGAGAGGACAGCACAGTAGTGTCGGTTTGCGTCAATGTCTGTCAGAACCGAGACAAAGAACTGGGGCTCTTGCCGGTCTGTTGAGAGTGCCCACCCCTGAGGTTGGCAAAACTGGTGGGAGGGGAAAGGTTTGTAATGCTTGGAGGAAATTCAGTCACAGCTATCATACTACTCATTGAAAAGATGGATTTCCTGTGATACAGAATCTAACTCCTCAGTACCTTTCATTAAAAATACTGTACTCTACAGAAGCATTAATGGCCTCATTTGGGTACAAAATATGTGAATTAAGTAGCTACTATACTGTAAAGAGTACAATATTATTAAAATGTGAAAACTATTTAGATTACTGCAATTCAGCTCACACTCCATTTATTATTACAACTACCATACTACAATGCTCACCAATTCAAGTCCCTCAGTGAATGGGGTGTCAGGCCAGTCTCGCTCAGGGAACCTCTGGATGATTTTACCATTGCCGATACCATTGCCTGCAAAGAATACAGTACAGTCAAATATAGTATTGTACCTGAGACTGCTTCAGTTACGGTAATATACCATGGCATAATGGTAGCTTTACAGCTTGTGAAAGTGATGAATGGGCATTCAAATGCACGCCACTCACACTCGGTAAATATCAACCAGTTCTTGATGGCTGAATAAAAATGCATTTACAGAGGAAAAGGGTTTCAACTTGCCTGGGTTAATCCCCTTCGTCCACACAGGTCATGTTTTGCTTTGAACTGGTAATATATGAATGGTTTGAAAGACAGAGTGGCAACCTAATAAGGAAGGAAGGATATGCCAGGGTCAACAGTGATACTGATACCAACAGAGACGAGATAAGAAAGTTAATAGGAGTGTGTTGATGAAAGTAATTCATCCTGCAATAGACTAAGAACAGCTGATGATCATTATCCACAAACTTTCTATGAGGCCTATCCAAATATAATTGCATAAAGATACTAAGTACAGTACCGTATTATACAGTGACAAAGAGCCATACTTCCTATGCACCCAGAACTGATAGCAATGTGGAATAATGTAAGGAATAGACTACATTCTGTATAGCCTAATGGTTTATTGGTTTGTTTCCAGGGTTAAGCCTAACTCTTAATTAACAATGATATCTAGCTATGCATCACAGAATTGTACTGTAAAATATTAGTTTTGTGAACCTATCAATGAACAATGAGATTTTGCTACACGACAAAGTACAGCCATGGCAGATAGTGGTTGACCAGGGTCCAAGGAGTGTTGGTGAGCAACTGAACAGAGTTCGAACAAGTGAATTTTCTAAACCATTTTCAACGTTGAGAGAGGTTTAGAAGACTCCCTTTTTCGAACTCTGTTCAGTTACTCTCCAACACTCCTTGGACCCTGGTCAAGCACTATCAGCCATGGCTGTACCGGTACACCATTATAAAAAATTAATTACCGGTACATCTTTTTTTACCTCTACTGTGTTCATCTTCTTCTCATGGACAGAATGTAGGCTATGGCTCATAACTGTACTTTGCTTATCACAGTTACTGAAAGGGTTATCTGAATTCCCATGGGTTGTTTATATTCATCTGAGCAATGACTGAGATAGCCTAGCACCCAAACATAAAACATCAAGTCATGTGCCATGATGTAGTAGTGCTGATGCCCTTGACAACTTGGCAACAGTATGCATAAGTAACTAGCCTAAGTGGGTGGCCATTCACCTTTCTACAGCCAAATTTATTACCATTCATAACCTTTGTTATCTATCTGAAGATGATCTGCCGAGTTTACCAATGACAAGGTCACCAGTGATAAATTAAATTGACAATACACATTTGTTAATACAGTACTCTTATCATCGCCAACTATATCAACACACTGTACAGTTTACTATAAAATCATGTACCGGTAGGCCTAGGCCTATACAGAGGGCCAATACAGTACCCCTATAGCAATCCTTCCATTATACTCTACTGACTTTATCCATGATCATCACCATCATCAAAACCCTGTCTTATCAAAACAGTTTCCAGCAAAGCAAAATTCTATCATCCTACTGTACTTCATCCCACCTTCCATCTCAGACCTACAGGTAAGGCTCACTACTAACCATGTCCCTCCTGCTGCTCATCTTCAGCCTGTAGGCTAATACCTCTCCTCTTCCCCTCAACCACATCAATCTCATAAGGCCCTATATCTTAAGGTCAGAAAGAGCAAATCAAACTAATTTCAACTCTGGACACTAGGTCATAGGAAGAAATTTCATAATTTGTCAGAATTCTAAATATTTAAATTATCTTTATAAACAAAATGGTTAGCCTACTAGGGTAAACTCTCTTTACTATTATCTATATTCACTCCCAATAACTGAATCAAACCTTGACATACTGTACCACTACAGTACTGTAGGATATTTCCTTTTTTATCCTTTATGGTCATCTATTGACTGCAAAAATATAAGTAACATAAATAACCAATTTTTATCCACAAAATGAATAATGACTACACAGGGTTTTTAACTATCTACCCACATGTAGCAATCACACATTTTTAACCAAGTAGCATCAAATTAAAAAATTGTATGGCACCCCAGATGACTACAGTACCAGTATGTAACAACCAAATAGCAAGAACAACACCATATGAGAAGGAGTCTGTATAGCTGACTAGGTTAATGCCCCTCTGTATACCCCAAGGTCACTGCAATCCAATTTCCCCTTGCTACCACTACCATTTACTCTTTTTAACTCATTAATGGCCACATGAGTTCCTTGCCACATCTCTACCACAATGATGCCATTTGTTAGTTAATATCCTTGACATTTATCCTACCATATGTTAAGATGCAATACTTGTGTGTGTGTTTGCATCATGTACTGCAATGACATTTTAATACAGAGGGCTAACCTTCTGTCTGCCTGGTCAACTCAAGCATTTAAATGTTCAGATACCGGTAAGCATTTTGTAAATGAATTTTTTGTCAAATTGATGTTTGTGCAATGAATAGGCTATGCCTCATGATAACAAAATTTCCAAGGCAACTGCACAATGTTCTTATAATTTAGACATATTTGCCCTGTCTATGTATCTTTAATGATGTATAGCCTACAAACACATTTTACACACATACAGTAGCCTACACTTGATACATAATTTCTGGCCAGGGAGTAGGCCTAATAGACTTAGTCGTGGCCAGATGCAGGCCATACTCTTAGTACATATATTAAGGAATACATCAGAAAATGAATAAAAAATTTCATATATCTTGACCATTAAAGTCATTAATATATTTTGTAATATAAAATTCAGGCTAGATCTCGTCGATCTCCTGGTCAGAAATTTTATATTACATGTGTACATTAATACTTAATATTAAATGTCATTCCAAAAATTAATGATGGCAAGTACTGTAATTACAATACAGTACATGTAGCCACAGTAAATAGGCTTATCCTATGTATCTGTGTCATATGTGAGAATAAATGTGAGTAAACTGGAAACTATCAGCAAAAACTAACTCTAGTGCCTGAAGTCAGCCTTTGTGACTGCCAGCCTTGACCTTATCACCCAACACTCTGGTCATTTTCCTTTCACTATGCTACTTACAGATCTTCACTGCACTCCTTTAACTTTCTCTCTGCACTACTATACTGTATATTAAAAAAGCACTTAGTCTTTAATAACTTTCTTTTCAGTACTGTATCTATGGTATAGTATCAAACTTTGTTAAACATTTTTCAATAGAGCATTGATACGGTAACATCTGTTTATCACTCGGCACTCCCACTTTTTCTTTTCATTACACTGTCACTGTTCCCAGTTTTACTTTCTGCTAATCTAATTTTATAACAATGATGGAGCTATATTTTTGACACTCATTGTTGTATTTTCAGCAAAATATTTATTAATGGTAATGATGCTTACATCTAAGCACATACAGATACCATATACGGTATACTGTATATCTTTTGTTGCACTAGGGATTTTAATGATTTTCAATGGTACCAGTTTAATGACACATAATACATTTTCTTAATGCCAGTACATACTTATAATAATTCAACCACTGTTCTTTTTCTTGTCACTACAAATATTGAAAGGTATAGTACAGTACACTGTAGTGATCTTTACTAATTTTAATATGTTTTCTCTATTAATGTAAATTACTGTACTGTACTGGTATATGTTGGTACTAATAATTTCTGACTAGTATCCACAAAACACAGGCGCTTTGTTCTGTAACTACTAAGTTTTATTTCACAATCATTTTCATAGTGCACATCAGATATGAGTGGTAAAGTTCATTGTAGGGTACAGCACGGAACATACGGTAATTGGTGATACTGATAGGCTTATGGTACAGTTGCCTGACAAAGTTCGTTAAGACCTGACTGAGTGCAGGGTTGGGCCACAGATGTTGTAATAATGTAAATTATGAAATATCATATGCAATGATCAATATTTGCAATATAATCAACACCCATATAACTGTGCCAACATTTCATTACTGTATATATCTTTCATGTGACTGGAAAAAACACACAGTCCGGGGCTTAATGAACTTCATCAGGCAACTGTACCGAGGACTCAAAATCACATCTGCCTTATCAAAGTTAAAATTAAAATGTTACCAGTAGGGTATATTTTCATTCCATTTTCTGCTTTTAAATGTAGTCCTGTAAGTACTGTAGTGTTACATCAAAGTGAGCATTAAGTTTTTTCACCTAACTAGATTCCTAAATAAAACTGGCCTATAATCTCTTTAGTTGGCCAAAATATAAATGAATAAAAAATAATTATATTGAAATATTTAAAGGGTCATCATATAATTCAACTTCAGGGAGAAAGCTGGATACCTCACTAAACCTCCTTTTGTTATAATAATACGAGCATAAATAATTTTCAAATAATCAGTTTCAATCACTGCATCTTTATTCTTCACCTACTAAGGTACATACAATAACTCCTGAGTAACAAGACAACTGCAGGTGAACTGACCAGTAGTGATGTATTCAGCCTGTTTAGCAAGGACAAGCCTTCCCCCCTGCCCTCTCCCAGCCCCTCCAACATCATTTTATTATCCCCACAAACAGGTTCACCCCCACACCCATCCCTGCCCTATCCTTCTCTAACACCCACCTCCCCACACTCTCCCATCCCTCTCAAATAATATATTTTCTCTGCAAACATACTCTCATCCCATCCTGTCTTCCAGCTTATACAAATAGCCTACTATACCCGAACACTTTTTCCAGTACTCTTTCATCATCTACTCCTCCCCCTTCATCCATGTTGTCATACACACACACAAGCAAGCACAGGGCCTAACTTAGATTATGTAAGTCAAAATAATACCCCTTAAACTGGTCTACCATTAACCTAAGTTAGTTCAACCTTCTTTACTCTCGAGTTAAGTTACCCATACCAATCTAATTCACCCAATAGCCCTCACTTTCCTACACTTAGCCTAACCCTGTTCCACTCACTGACTCATATCATTCTGTAGGCTACTCATCTCCACCCCACACCTAACACACACACACACAAACACAGCCTCTGACCTCACTCTCCCATAGTTTACGTGCATCTCCCTACAATTATCATGTCTCTTTACATGAACTACCCTGTACACACCTTGCCATGCATACATAAACCACCACCTGACCCTGTCACAAACGCACCCCAACACACTGCACCCAGACACCCCCCCAACCCCAGCCACCCCACACACAGCCCTCTATCCCCACAGTGTGTACACCACCTATAGCCCCTGCATATCCCTGACTGTGGGGTGTGGGCGTGGCATGTGGGCGGTGTGGGAGGGGAGCCTGACCCCTGTGTGGGCCAGTTGACAGGTCCTGACTAGGTAGGTAGGTAGGGTAGGTAGGTAGTCCGTACACCCACCTAGTACCAAGGCTGTCCTCCCTACCAGCCAACCAACCAACCCTAGCCAACCCGTCCCATCCCAACAACACACCCTAAACACACCTTTATTACTCATTTATCTAGCTTCACTCACGGTCTTTCGTGTGGTCGTATCCAACGATGGCAAAATAATCCGCAAGTCTCGACATTATTCAGCCTTCCCAGAACGGGTGAACAAGGGATATATCCGTGAGCGCTGGCATCGTCCACCCTTACACAGCCATGTTACAGCAGACACTGGTGAGTTGCCCACCCCGACTTTATAATGTCGGTCCTTGATCGCTACGGTTTTAACCTCAAGAATTATCATAAAAACTCAGTGATTTTACCATTTTAAGGGCTGGTTTTCCACACATCCTTAAAATCAAACGAATGTGTGGTTTTAATGTGGATCTAGGAGATACGGTCAAGTAAATTAGCTAGTGGTCGAAGAAGCGTCCTAGCCGACACCTCCAGGCCTTCTCAGACCCGGGCTCATCCCAGACGTCGCTCCTACTTATTTTGCTTTTTATATTGTTTACGTTTTTAGCAATGCCTTTTGGTGCTGTCAGGTAAAGCCATGGCCTAAAGATAGTTCATATATATATATAGGCAAAAGTTATGAGATGGTTTGCGGTGTAATGTATATGGAAATAATCTTGCGTTTACCTTGGTAGCAAAAACAAACACTTGTGACTTTTTAATGTTGTCAAGAATTATTTTTATTAATATTAGGATACTTGAAATAGGTGCTTTAGCTTACCTGGTATAAGTATAATTATAAAATATAGCAAGACTTGTTGGTGTAGGTTATCTGTACGTCATCTAGAGTGAAATGTAAAGCAAGACACACTCAAATTTGATACTGTGAACTTTGATAATGTTGCGAAATAAGTGTTGCGAACTTGCGGAAAGTCCCTGGTGCAGAATTCGTACATCTGCAGCAAATAAATTTACTTATAAAACAAAAACAGTATAATTGTGAACTATGTGAATGACCAAATGCTAAGTAATGTTGTTACCGTTCAATATTGAGAGGGAATTAAGCATCTAATACATAATAATAACCCACGTGCTGTTTCTATCTCAAGACGTCTCCCTACAGATTACAGTTCAAACAGTTGGTAGAGGCACAGCATCTGCATGAATGATGAATCAAAGTGGTATGACAAGTTTTCCCTTCACTGTGGCAACATTAGTGTCCGCTCTGACTCACTCACGTTACATCGTCCCGTTCCTTGCATGCGACTTCATCTTAAAAATTATTATCCTTGATCTTCCTTTCTCGTCTGTTATATAGTTCATTCAGGTTTATCCTAACAATTATGTTTATTTCTTTTCTTCATCTGATCTCTCTAGCTACGTAGGCTTAATATTCCTTTACTATATTCAAAGACACGTATATTATAACAATCAGATAAAGATAATGGCATGGAATGTGATAGTACCAAACAAGATATAATATCAATCCATGTTAATTTCATAACACTTAAAAGTCAATCTCCAGGAGAATTTAATTAAATATATTAAAATTCGTACACACGTACCATTTCTTATACTATCCACGAAACTAAATAGTAGTTAAATAAAACATACTTATCATTCAAACAAATACATCATCATGACACTTTGTTTAATCATCGACTGGTAGGTATGACATGTGTAAAAAAATAGTCCCTTGGAATATAATAAATGTGAGTATAGGAAACGAACACTGGTCTGTGAGCGCGCCATGCTCAAACGACCACAGGCTAGAGGAGGTAGGTGGGCAGGTGTGACCCCTTTACCTTCACATCCCTCTCGCCCTTCTCCAGTCCCTTCGTAAGGCTGAAATTGGGGGCAGACTGAGGAGACGCATGGGTGAGGTGCGGCGTGACAGCTTTACAGGAAGAAGGAACCCTCCTCCCCCGGAAACAGTGGGAGGAAGCTGCTAACCGCGCATCAAAATTGCCCCTTATCAGACTCTTGTCACTCTCATCATGGCTAGCCAGACAAAAAACACTCAGGTATGTATACGTAAACATTGAGGATGGCTTTTATTATAATTTCAAGGTATTTTTTTAATGGGTATTTATGGATGATGACGTTATGGTTTTTGTAAATGTAGGAAATATATATGCTTATTTTGAGTATAGGAAGATCATTAACCCGTTCAGCAGCATGGTAACTACTCAGACTCCATCTTGTGGTTGTGAATGGGTGAGTATTTTCTCCCCACATACATACATAGATGTTGTAGCCTAGGCATTGTTAATGGGTGGAATATTTTGTGACTGGTAGGATATTCATGATTTCAGTCCCTCTTTTAAAATTTAATGTATTGGATGGTAACATCTTTATAAATACCGATCCAGGAAACCTCGATCGAGCGGACCTAACCAGAAAACATGTGCTTGATAATAACCGAGAATTACAAAAAAACGGTGGCAAATTAATTTTAATTGTTTAATATTTGAGATACAATTTGTTGTTACAAGCTCAATTTGAAATATTACTGAGTTATAACCTACCAACACCAGCAGTTTTAGCAGCAAGGAATGGCCTATGAAATGAAGGAATGTACTGTACACAACAATAATAATAACATTACTCTAATTTATTATAATGATTATCATCGTCATTATTATTACACAATAGATATTCAGTTGCTATATTTTCATCATCAAAGAGTCCATTTCCCTACGTCCAAAGTGTTGGAGAGACCCAAGTTCAGAATATCTTTTTTTCTCTCAGGCCAACATGAATAAATTCTCGGGCAAAATAATCTTGACTCCACCACCAGCAACCCTGACAAGGACCAACAACTGGACAACAAAGGCGCCTCATACAACTTGTGCGAGAGGCTGTATAGTGTATTTCCTACTTACAGATCTCTTCACGTTAGTTATTCTATCTATGCTACTGTTGCTTGGTCCTGTTGCTTCATGATATATCTACTGCATACCCATTCCTCAATTATTCATGCAGCCAGTTATCATATATAATGTCACCGTTTCCCAGAGCCTTGCAAGCCTACTTAGTCCTAATATTTTCTCGTGTACAGTATATCCTTTGTTTCGTCCATTCTCCCCACGTACGCAGGCCGATTAGGCAAAGCACTGTTTTCGGCTTTTCGCATCCACAGTTTGTGTAAGTGACTTGATCAGTGCTACCCTTTCACGAAATTTACACACATTTGCTTACTACACCCAGTCTTACGATCGAAACTGTTGTTATCATCTTCATACACAATATCAGATATGGTATCAATGCATATCATATGTGTACTTGTGATTTATAAGCCTTATCAAAGCTGCGTAACCGATTAAAAATATTTCTTATTTACCTCAGCATGACCGATAACTCATACTTTCCGTGATAAGGAATGATGTAAATAAGTAAATATGACTTAAATAAAGTATTTAGAGCTGTACCTAACTCCTCCATGATTAGGCTTATTTCTATTGACTCAGGATTAATCTAGTTAAGCTTCAAGAGTTTAAGTAGCTATGTGGTGATCTTAATTTTACACATCATATGTATTGGAATGAGTAATCTCGATTCCCCTACTCACACCCCTGATACACACACACACATGCACTCCACCCACCAAATCACCACCGCCGCCACCACTTCCTTTCTGCACCAGCAAGAGTACAGCTGTGTCCAAATGTTATTCCCTGTTCAGTACACCCTCGACCCTCGTATAACCATTTTTACAATCGTCCACCAAATGTTCATGAGGTGCTGTTCCTATAACGTATCTAGGAAAACCATGTCCTTTGCCAGTATGCAGTATACATTTAGTTTTCATTATTAATACATGACTATGAAGCACAAACCCGTCTACAGTTCCTACAGAGCCTTATATTTATTTGATAAAGAGTTAACACAAGCCCCACAAAAACACAAGCCTTATGATTACAGTGACTTTTCGTGGTAACGGACACGACTTTAATTTTACCTTGCATCAATTCCAATTCTAAATTCGGGCTGATTTCTATTCCGAGTATCCCTGAAGGACTGAAACTGAAAAAAAACTTGCAAATATGGTTATTTCTGTCAAATTGTTTCGGATTCATTGGTTCAGAATAGCCAGGGTTCATGCTGCTCTCAACTTATATGGAGTGATACAGTGCAGTACTGTGTGTACATATGTATGTTGCAAACTATTCTCTTGTAGTCTCATTAATTTCCTGCCGTTATCAAAATCTTATGAGTAGGCTACTCCCCCACCATCACTCACCCTATGCCATCCGGTGCTACATTCTGGTTGTGGGACACGCACACACACACGCAGTATATTAAGGAGGATGTTTTGTTTTGTACTGAGTGAAATGAGGACTAGATCACATTATAATTTATATAGGATCTTCAATTAGAATTACGCTGTACGTACTGTACGCCGAATGAAGAGCGTTTTGCATGTTCGGTCAGATATAGGCCTATACTGATAATCCTACCATTCCTGCTTATAATAAGAGCTCCATTTACGTCTCGGTCATACCCTTTTGCATATCCTTTTCGTGTCCTTTCCTTTCCATTTGCGTATCAAGTATTCCCTTTGCTATATACTTTACAATTCATCACTGCCAACAAAACAACTATACCAGCCCAATAACAAGATCAACCTAGCTAGCTCGAATCCTGTTTCCGGTATTTCCCTCAATATTTATTTCACTCCTGTATACTGTATCGCGAGACTCCGGATACGATAATGGAGGTCTGTATGACAACACTATCATTGGGAGTCCGTGTTGGATATTACTTATCATTCTGGCTTTCCCAAAACACGAAAATATTTAACTAATACTGTAATAAGTTACCGCAGAGAGAGAGAGAGAGAGAGAGAGAGAGAGAGAGAGAGAGAGAGAGAGAGTCAACCATTCATACTTTATAGTTTTTGTTGCTTGCTTTTTCATTCAATTTAGGAAAACTTTTGTCTGTTGTGGCCTGTGGGTGTGTATAAATATGCTGGCTCTTCAGCACGGGAATATTTTATAATTTTTTGGAAGACTGGGATTTTCTGTTGTAATATAAAATCGTTTGATGTTATTCCTATTTTGTATAAATATATATTCTAAGAAGTAAGCCGTCATTAATGAGTTAATTTATATATGTACTTACCTGTTAATATATGGAAGTCATTAATTAACATTTCCCTCAAAATAATTAGTTTATAATCTGGTAAGAGTCAGCAGAGGAGAGAATATAAATAACGTCAGCCTTTGTAACGGTCAGTGTTGGTTATCTAACTTGGGTTATCTAACATTATTTCCTCACTATGTAGTACGTATAATTATAACCTATAACAAATATTTGAAACGTAGGGTAGAACTGCTCTCAGGCTGTGGCTTCGATAATGAATTGTATTAGGGGTATTACGTAAAACTATATACGGTACGTTTTGTTTAGGTAAATGGAAAGGCATCATTAGAGGACGAGTCTATAGTATACAGTATACATTCTGTGTGTCTGTAGTATGGGGTGTATGAAGATGGAATATTAATGTTGGTTTAAACTAGGCTATATTATGTTCGTGAGTGTACTGACTGCTGACGTGGAAAGAATGTGTAACTGTTTGTGCTGGAATATGTAGCCTAGCTTTGTTTATCAATTCGAGAAGCGAGTTTGGAGTTTGTACCATATAGTGTCGGGTGCATGTGTTGGGGATGCTCGTGGAAAAAATATATTAGTGGTGATGTTGAATTTGTTGATAGATACAGTATATAAATTCATGTATAATATTATTGGCAATAGCATTTTTAGCCCCAAGGTTATTGGTTAAAACTTACTTAAAAGGGGATTATAATATACTTTTGATACATTAGGGCACCTTAATTATTTGATTCTTCTAAAGTATTCCAGCAGGAAATAGGAGGACCAGATAACAAAAAATCTGTTGCTTGGAATAGTTTGGAGGAAGGAGTTGGTAAATATCGTTGTTGTTATCCATTTCTTCCGAATATTTTTACCCGTTTCTCTACTCCCCCCCCCCCCCCCTCTCTCTCTCTCTCTCTCTCTCTCTCTCTCTCTCTCTCTCTCTCTCTCTCTCTCTCTCTCTCTCTCTGTGCAACACTCACTTTCCAACAGAATATTATTCTATATTTTAATACCTGAATTACATAGATGGATAACACACACACACACACACACACACAAAACAAGGAACATCCAGAAACCTTGGAATACTTTACTGTACAGATGTGGTGCCTGTTTACATTTTTATCTCTATTTTTGCATTTACTTGTGGCTGACCTTGGTGTACGAGTGTGTGTGAATATATACTGTATATATATATTTTTTTCCTAAGGTGGAAACTATACCCCTTGGTGACAGACGGGAGGAAGGAAGGAAGAGGAGAAGAGGCAAGGGGGAGGGTTTGGAATGATTTGAGAGAGAGAGAGAGAGAGAAGATGAGGAAGAAGGGGGGGGACAGTGTGAGAGAAGAGGAGGAAGAGGGGGGAGGGCGACACAGGCAGGATGAGAGGGTGAGAGGCGACGAGTAAAAACCCAGATTACCACAAGAATTTACACACAACACAACACATGCATCTTCCACGTAAAACAAAATCCCTCGCTCGAAATAAATATATTAATAATGAAAATCCATGCGATAGTTTTTGATATATTTTTCCAATGCACACAGACATAGAAACAACAGAGACAACAATAACACCGTAGTAGAAAGAGTATGAAAAATACAATATCTCTGTCTGTGTGTGTGTATCTCTTCTACATTCTTCCCATCAAATAAGGGGGTAGGTAACTCACTTTTGTTACATTTGGAGTGCCTTGATTGGAAACAGGACCAGATGGATAAAAATAATGGCGTTATGTTGCTTGGAATAGATTGGAGGAATCATTTGCTCGGGATTAACCAACACTGTATATCCTCCCTTTAATATGACTCTCTTAATTAACAATAATGATGACGACACCTTACAGAGTCCACATATATTACATGAGACGACGTAGGTACTGTAAAAGACATATATATATAGGCTAAAATAATATTATGATCAAGACTGCATCACCTATATAACCTTGTAGCCATGGGTCTCAGTGAGTGAGTAGAGGAGGAGGAGGAGGAGGAGGGGGAGGGTACATGGTGTGTTATTGAAATACCTCCCCCCCCCCCCCGCCCCCTTAGTCTGATCACCCAGTACTTAGGTTAGTCACGCTCTATACGAGGCCGGACACATACACACATACACACACACATACAAACATACACACACAGCAAACATAATACACACACATACATACACACACATACATACATATATAATACACATATACAGCAAACATAATACACACAGCCACACACACACACACACAGCAAACATAATACACACATACACACACACACACACAGCGAATGTGTGTGTGTAGATCTGCTATAGTCGCATTCTTATTCAAACCCCGAAGGATTTCCGTATAAGACCGAAAAAATTAAGATTCCTATAATTGATCTGTACTTGTTTAAGGTGAGTCCCATGGTGTATAGGTCCTATAGATCTTGGGTACAATGGGTAGGTCCTGGTGGAAATTACTACGGAAACAAAAAACCTGTCTTGGATGTGTAAAAACCTGGCCTGATGCACTAGGAATACAGAATATGTGTAATATAATCCTATAAGTTGCCTTTATAATGTCTTCTTATACACATATGGTACCGGTATATAATTATAACTATTATTTGTGTAAGCAGCAACACGTGTATCCTATACGTGTCTTACTTAGCGTTAAGAAGCTGTGTTACTTAATTAATCTTTTTAGCACTTTTGTGTTTACTGTGTTTATCACCAATGTGAGAAGCCTTCCGGACAAGGCGTTAATACAATACTCTATAATAATACATATACGAGCAACATGTGTCTGACACTTGACAGCTGTTTATGATTCCTGTCTCGCTCAGTGACAGTCTGCATAATATGGGAGTAATATATAAACTTACTATTATTGTGGTGTCATGTGTTGAATAATATTAGACTCAGAACTTTTCTAAGGATATATCTATGTAGCAGGTTTAAATTGTCATGTGTTTAATAATATACTCAGAATTTTTCTAAGGATATTTCTGTGTAGCAGCAGGTTCTGACTTTGCAGACTATAATTTATTATTATCATGTTAATAGTTAATTTAAGTAAGTAAATTAATTGTAATGTTTTGCTTTATCTCTCGCTAATGAAAAAACATTTATCTAAAACGTAAGCCAATGTTTATGTATTGATTGACATGTCTATATATAATCTTTTGAGGGCATGTTGTTCTTCCCCTCATACATTTAAGGAGAAAGTACAGTGTTGGTAAATCTGGAGCAACTTATTCCTCCAAATTATTCCGAGCAACAGTCCACCATTATTTTTGTTCATCTACACCTGTTTCCTGGCATACTTTGGAGGAATCAATGCGCATCTATGAGCCAAAAGTATACTCTCCCCTTAATCAGAAGTTGTCAGTCTTATAATAGGAGTTAAGCCAACGTAAACAAACGTGAATAAGGTGTGAAAGAGTGACGATTCCCTCCGCTAACCAGTTTAACAAGATGCAATCAGTCCTCGTCTTAACCC
This sequence comes from Petrolisthes manimaculis, assembly GCA_034508575.1. NCBI lineage: Eukaryota > Metazoa > Arthropoda > Malacostraca > Decapoda > Porcellanidae > Petrolisthes > Petrolisthes manimaculis. The sequence goes on from JAWZYT010001671.1 coordinate 106,958, forward strand.
CACCAACGTTTATTGGTTTGAGAGAAGGAGGGGTTGGGTTTGAGAGGAGGTGGAGTTGGGTTGAGAGAAGGAGGGGTTGGGTTGAGAGAAGGAGGAGTTGGGTTGAGAGAAGGAGTGGTTGGGTTGATGGAAAGAGTGGCTGGATTGAGAGGAGTAGCTGGGTTGAGAAAAGGAGTAGCTGGGGTGAGAAAAGGAGTGGTTATGTTGAGGGAAAAAGGAGTTAGGTTGAGAAAAGGAGTAGTTAGATTAAGAGAATGAGTGGCTGAATTAAGAGAAGAATGAGTTGGATTGAGATAAAGAGGAGCTGGATTGAAAGAAGAAGTTGGATTGAGAGACTAAAAGAAGTGAGTATAGGATGGGGACTTTTCTCTCCTCAGTATATAGTCTCAGTCTGTCTTTTTCCCACACTAAAGAAGGTTCCCAGAGGCTTGGATATGAGTGAGTGAACCCCTTTGCTTACTCGTTTGCTTTACTTGTTTATGGACCTGCAATAGATTCAGAATAAATAAGCAGCAAGGATTATTTTTATACTTTTATACGTATATAAGTTCAGTGTCCCCCCAAGTGCTGCAAAAAATAAATGGGAACTTCGTGAGTGTGGGTAGTGATGATGATGATTGATGATAGTGATGATGATGAATGGTGATGTTGGTGGTGTGAATAATGATGAAGAATGGTGAAAAGGATGAATGAAAGAAGTAAATGTTGAAGTTGATTTTAAAGATAATGATGATAATAATAAATAAAACTGATAATGAATAATAACTGTGGTAATTAAAGAAGTGTGTGTGTGTGTGTGTGTGTTATTGATGTAAAGGTATGGTCTGGCAGGGAAAGGTAGGGTATATGGATGGTATATAGTGTGTGTGTGTGTGTGTGTGTGTGTGTGTGGGAGGGAGGCTTGATCAAAACTCGTGATTACTCGTACGTCAGCCCATAACTGAAGGTCAACTGCACGCTACTGGAGAGAGAGAGAGAGAGAGAGAGAGAGAGAGAGAGAGAGAGAGAGAGAGAGAGAGAGAGAGAGAGAGAGGGGGGGGGAGAAAGTATGGATGGTGATAATAAAATAGAGAGAGAGAAGTGGAAGAAAGTAAGGAAAGGGAAAATAAAAGAGAGAGAGAAGTGAAAGAAAGTAAGGATGGTGATAATTAAAAAGACAGAGAGAGAGAGAGAGAGAGAGAGAGAGAGAGAGAGAGAGAGAGAGATGAGTGAAATGGTAGGGGAAGTGGGAGGGACAATATAAAAAGAGAGAGAGAGAGAAGATTATTAATTAAAGGAGAACTAGGGAAGTATAAGAGACAAAGGGAGAATGGGAAACTGATAAAAAAACGAGAAGAGAGAGAGAGGAAGAAAAAGAAAATAAATGTGAGAAATGGGAATGATAAATGATAAATGAAGACAAGAGAGAGAGAGAGAGAGAGAGAGAGAGAGAGAGAGAGAGAGAGAGAGAGAGAGAACGGAGGAGGAACCGAATAAGAGGAAAGGAAAGATAGATTTATGAGAGAGAAACGAACAGAGGAAAAAGAGGAAAGAGGGAGTTATGAGAGAGAGAAAAACGAACGGAGGAATGAGAGAGACAGACAGAGGAATGAGAGGAAAGATTAAGATGAAAAAGGAGAGAGACAGACAGAGGAATAAGAGGAAAGAGGAATGAGAGAGAGGGAAGGACTGACGGAGGGAGGGAGAGCAACAGAGTGAAGGACAAAGGGGTAATTCTGAGGGAGTGAGTCAGAAGGACGTACAAAGAAGGGGTTTATAGTGAGACTCTCAGCTGACCAACACCACCACCAACACCACTACCAACAGGAAAGGAACGAGAGATGGAAAGGAAGGAAGGAGATGGAGAGATGGAATGAGAAGTAGAATTATAGAGAAGATGTAAGGAGAGGAAGGAGAGATGGAAGGAAGGGGTAGAATTATAGAGACATGGAAGGATGGAGAGATGGAAGGAAGGATAGGATTATAGAGAGATGGAAGAAGGGGTAGAATGATTATAAAGAGATAAATAAACACAAATGAATGGAGAAACTTTGCTGACTATAATATCAGTAGCAATGCACCAACGAAGAAGAGGAATACAGGAAAGGAAGGAGAAATAGAAGGAGAAATAGAGAGGAATACACAAGAAGTAATAAAGCAACAGCAAACCAATTAGTTCTTTCAAGGGAAATGGTTTTATTCTACTGTTGTTCTACCACTATATACATCCTGAGTGAGTCACAAAGTTTAGGTCATTATTATCTAGCATCTCTATAGATAATAATGTGAGTTTGGGGTTTGCTATAGAAATATTTGTCAAGATGTTTTGGTTGAAAGTTTCTGTTGAATGGGAAATGGAAAAGAGAAGTTGAGACTGAAGGAATGTAATGGAGGGATAAACATAGGTGATAGATAGAGAGAAGGAAGAGAGGTAAAGAAAATGAAAAGAGAAGAGATGGAAAAGAGGCAGAGGAAGGAAGGAAGGAAGTGAGGGAGAGACAGAGGAGGACAGGGAGAGAGGAAGATAAACGATGGAGTATGAAATAGGAAGAGGAGGAGGAATATTGAAAAAAAAGAGGAGAGAGAGAAAAGAGAGACGAAATGGAGAGAAGCCCAGAAAGAAAAAAGAAGAGAGGGGGGGAACGTGGAGGGAAGAGATGGATGGATGGGGAGGGGAGAAGGAGGGAGAGGGGGGAATCATAAGGAGGATGTAGTACTAGGAGAGAGAGAGAGAGAGAGAGAGAGAGAGAGAGAGAGAGAGAGAGAGAGTGAGTTAGATACGTAGATAGAAATATATTAGAGAGAGATTAATAGAACGATAATTATATAGTTAGATACTTAGAAATATATTATAAAGAGAGAGAGAGAGAGAGAGAGAGAGACAGACATACAGACAAACAGAGAACAATATATAATTAAATTAAATACGTAGATAGAAATATATTATAATGATAGATAGATAGATAGACATAGAAAGAAAGAGAGAGAGAGAGAGAGGTAGGGAAGGAAATATAAAATTGATGACGACCATAAAAGAATGAGTGGTATTAGAATGAAAGATAAAATGTAGGTCAAGCCCTTACTCCCAAAAAATAAAAGGCTAATATGACTAAAAATAAGGGAGAGAGAGAGAGAGAGAGAGAGAGAGAGAGAGAGAGAGAGAGAGAGAGAGAGAGAGAGAGAGAGAGAGAGAGAGAGAGAGAGAGAGAGAGAGAGAGCACACATAGGAACACAGTAAGTCAGACAAAAATGAAGGAAAGAAAATAACATGCAGTAAAGATAGAATAGAATAGTTGCAGATAGGAACACATAAACGTTAGCAGCTGAGAGAGAGAGAGAGAGAGAGAGAGAGAGAGAGAGAGAGAGAGAGAAAGAGAACAGAAACAGTTAGTGAAGGGAGTCAGACACAGAGAGAGAGAGGAGGAACAAAACGTTTCTCTGTATGTACCCTCAACTAGCCTCAAGAGACAACAACAGCAGCAGCAACGTTTTTACATTCTGGAGTCTGGTTGCATTGGAGGTGGAGGAGGAGGAGGAGGGGATAGGGAAGAGGAGAGGAGGAGAGAAGGGGATGAGGGGAGAAATTAAGAGGAGGAAGGGTGAAAGGAAGGGGAAGGGGAAGGGTAGTAGGGAGAGGTAGGGAAGAGAATTAAGAGGAAAGGGGTGGAGGATGTGGTGAGAAAATCAGGGAAGGAAAGGTGCATGTGTGTGTGTTTGTGTGTGTGTGTGGTGGTCGAGTGCAGTGTGCGTATATATATGTGTGTGTGTGTATGTATGTGTGTATGGTGGTGGTCGGGTGCAGTGTGTGTGTGTGTGTGTGTGTGTGTGTGGCGTAGTAAACAGTGAAGGAAGAAAGATGTATATTATTTAGAATCATAATATTAACTCACAGATAAATATGTTAAGGAACCTTTTGGGTGATGTGTATGTTAATTAATGTTTTAGTAGGCAGTATAAAAATGTTTGTGTATAATTATGCTATAGAGTGGTATGTCAATTTGTCAAAGTATGTGATAATTTATATGATCGTGTATAATTTTGGTGTATATGATATAGAGTGGTATGTCGAAGTATGTGATAAGTTATATGATCGTGTATAATTTTGTGTATAATTATGCTATAGAGTGATATGTCGATGTATGTGATATATTGTATGATCGTGTATAATTTGATATGCTTGCTGGAGAGAAGAGAAGAAGAGAGGGGAGGAGAAAAAAAGACAGACCTGGAGATAAGATAGGAAGAGAAAGAGTGGGAAGAAAACACAAAGAGAAAGAGGAAAAAGATGGAAAGGTCAGGCAGGATGAGAGAGAGAGAGAGAGAGAGAGAGAGAGAGAGAGAGAGGAGAGAGAGAGAGAGAGAGAGAGATTAGGTTTTGGGAAGGGAGTGAGTGGATGGGACGGGATGAAAGAGAAAGAAGAAAAATATATTAGGATTAGACGAATGAGGAGAAGGAGGAGGAGGAGTAAGAGTAAGATGGATAATTAGAGTAAAGAGGAAATGCAATGAAATGACAGGAATGGAAGAAAAAGGAGAGGAAAAGGAGTAGGATGAGGAGGAGAAGGAAAAGGAGGAGAAGGATGAGGATGAGTAGGATGGATATTAGAGTAGAGAGGAAATGCAGTGAAAGGAAAGGAAGGGAAGGGTGAGGGGTCATGCATGGAGGAGGGGAGGGAAAAGGTTACATACATACATACAGACAGACAGACAGAAGGAGAAAGAAATGTCGGTCGTTTCATTCATTATAAATTCTCTTGATATGACTGTGCTCCCCCCCCCCCAACCACTACAGTCAGTACAACAACCCATTCACTATACTATAACCATTTATCAGTCACCGTCTTCATAAAAATTGACATGAGAGAGAGAGAGAGAGAGAGAGAAGAGAGAGAGAGAGAGGTGAAGGACTTGATATTATAACTGATATTTTTAATTGTCTTTTTTTTCCTACAAGAGAGAGAGAGAGAGAGAGAGAGAGAGAGAGAGAGAGAGAGAGAGAGAGAGAGAGAGAGAGAGAGAAGCCATGTACTGAGTATAGTCTATCCACCACCAGAGACTATCAACAAAGGAAGTAATCCCTCACTGGGTTTGTTATTGCTTGTAGTGTGTGTGTGTTTGTTATTGACTTGCAGTGTGTGTGCGTGTATGTGTGTTATTGCTTGCAGTGTGTGTGTGTGTGTGTGTTTATTATTGCTTGCAGTGTGTGTGTGTGTGTTTATTATTGCTTGCATGTGTGTGTGTGTGTGTGTGTGTGTTTGTTATTGCTTGCAGTGTGTGTGTGTGTGTGTGTGTGTGTGTGTGTGTTTCGTTTTTGTTTATTTTGATTCATGGTTGATGCTTTGTAAACTAAATGTGTGTATATATCCTGTCTCTGTCTTTTGGTACATACATTGGAGTGCCTTGATTCCTCCAAAGTATGCCAGGAACAGGACCATATTAACAAAAATAATGATGTGTTCTGTTGCTTGGAATAGTTTGAAGAATCAGTTGCTCCAGATTTACCAAAACACTGTAGTACTCTCCTCTTAATTATATACATACATACATACATTAGACCACAAGATAATTATATATATGTCTTCAGCTTTTGTCGTCTTATTATGTGTGTGTGTGTAGCTTCTGTCATCTTATCTGTGTGAGTGTGTGTGTGTGTGTGTGTGTGTAGCTTCTGTCGTCTTATCTGTGTGTGTGTGTATGTGTGTGTGTAGCTTCTGTCGTCTTATCTGTATGTGTGTGTGTGTGTGTGTGTGTAGCTTGGAAATGTATTCTGTCAGTACAAGCCCACATTAGTATTCATGAAAGCGAGAGAACGTGATGTGTGTGTGTGTGTGTGTGTGTGGTATGTCCAGTAGTATATGACTCAGTGCGTGACTGTGTGTGTTTGTGTGTTTGTGTAAGCCTCAACATGTGCAGACGTGTATTTACAGTACGGTATGTGTGTAATAGTAGTAGCCTTTTAGGGGGTGCGGGAGTAGAGACAGGCTTTGGGGGGGGTGGGGGGGGCTGGGGGTGTAGGAGTAGGGGACAGGCTTTGGGGGGGGGTGGCAGGAGTAGGGGACAGGCTTGATTCCAAACAATTTCAAACTACAGAACACCATTATTATTATTATATTATTATTATTATATATATTTTTTAATCTGATTCTGTTTCCTGGCAGACTGGAGGAATCAAGGCGCTTCAAATGCACAAAAATTACCACCCATCCCCTTTAGTTAACCAATGTGACAAGTATGATATCTGAATTAATCCAACACGGTTTAATTAATGAAGTGTTGTACTATTTGTATTGTTTACTAGATATTAAAATGGTCACAACCCACAACCCTCCACTGACCAACCACCACAATGTTGGACACAATATAGTATTATTTTCAACAACTTTACATGTGTGTGTGTGTGTGTGTGTGTTCATGAAGGTTTATGTAAATGTGTATATGTATTTGTCTGTATGTGTTCATGTAGGTTTATGTAAATGTGTGTATGTGTACGTACTTGTTTATGTACTTGGCATGTATGTGTGTGTGTGTGTATGTGTGTGTGTGTAAATGTGTATATATGTACTTGTTTATGTACTTTACATGTATGTGTGTGTGTGTGTGTGATTAGATACATGAGTGTGTGTGTGCTGTACGTACGGACTAGATGCATGTGTGTGTGTGTGTGTGTGTGTGTGTGTGAATTCGGGAAGTGTGTGTCACCATGTAGTAGAGTGTCAGAGGTAAAGGTGTGAAGATGTGAAAGTGGTTCACCTAAGTGGCTGTGTGGTGATGGCCTCAGTGTGTGTGTGTGTGTGTGTGTCCTGTACTGTACGTGGGTGTTGTTGGAGGGAGGTGGGGGGTGGGGGGGGTATTTTGCCAGTGGAGTATTGTACGTGGATGATGGAGGGAGGTGGTGGGTGGGGTTTTTGCTAGTGGGAGTGCATGGTGGTGTCCTATACGTGGGTGTAGGTGGGTGTTTTGCCTGTGCATGGAAGTCCTATATACTGTAACATTTGTGTAGGTGGGTAGTGTAGGTAGAATGATAGTGGGTGGGAGATGGTGTGTAAGTCAATGAGTGTGTGTCCTACTTGTATGTATTGTACGTGGGTGGGAGTAGGTAGATATTTACTGGGTGGAAGAACTTTAGTAGATTTTTAAAAGGATGAAAGTGAGGTAGGTGGATACAGAACAAAACTTATTAACCCTACACACACAACAAAACAAAATGCAACACACAAAACAAGAAAAATAAACTTCAACACAACAAAACAAACTTTTAACACAACACAACAAAAACACAGAAAAACACAACAAAACAAAATAGAACAAACATAAACACAACACAACAACAACAACAAAACAAAACAAACATAAACACAACACAACAATAACAACAAATCAAAACAGAACAGAATTAAAGAAAAAAAAAAACAACAGCCTCCCAGAATTAAATAAATAAATCAGTTCAGAAACTCCACCTCCACCTGAACTTGCATATCATCCAGGCAGGAAAAGTGACGGGGGGATGTTGTAATAAAAAAAAAAAAAAAAAAAAAAAAAAATAGTCAGTCAGCCTTTACCAAATATATTATTATTATTATTATTATTATTATTATTACTATATTATTATTATTATTATTATTATTATATCTAATGTTTATATCTTGTTCTTGAACCACATAAAATGACTCGTCCAGTAAGTGTGCGTATGGTCCGAGATTTGTTTGGTTGTTTGCTCTTCCGTGTATTAGAAGAAATTGTCATGATGTGATTCTTTTAACATTTCTCCACGCGGTACGGTGTCTCTCTCTCTGCCTCCCTTTCTCTCTCTCTTTGCCCCCCTCCCTCTCTCTCTCTCTCTCTCTCTCTCTCTCTCTCTCTCTCTCTCTCTCTCTCTCTCATTTCTATCAGTCACTCTCTCTCTCCTCTCTCTCTCTCATTATTGCTTAAAAAAATAAAGTATAACGTAGGTAGTATAAAGTATGAAACTATTAAATAATTATAAGTTAATAGTGTTTAATGCAAAGGTAATAAAATAAGTTAGAATACATATAGGATGTTCCATAAACACATGATATCCCCAGTCTAAATCATTGGATGCTTATCTGAGAGACAAACTGTGAAATAAAAGTATAATCAAATAATTGACCCCATATTGCCAAATCCCAACAACACTGACACACACACATACACACACACAGCACTTGGCAGGTTTGGTGGGAATGTGTTGAAAGCTGTCTACCTGCCTGTCTGTCTGTCTGCCCCCGAGTGTAAATGACAGGCTGAAATATAATCCACCTAAGCCGGTCATGTATAACACTAATAATCACCATATGGTATAAGTAATTGTCTAAGAAGATAATACCAACATGACACTACTCTGTATTTACTTATATTTATTCCCCATGCAGTTAACATTCCCCATACACCTTCCATACAATTTAAATACACCCTCCAAATATTCACAGATCTCAATTAATACATCCATCATACACTTATTGGACCATACAATGTATTATTTACAGTTTTACACATCCCATATTTTCCCAGGTTTGTATAGGTATGTACAGTCGCGGTCAAATATAATCATCCTTACATGCAGGCGTAACTCACGTAAGAGTTTTTTGACAGTTTCCCTCTGTTCCTCAGATGATAAACTTTCAATAAATAGGTTAACTACCATCTTTTAATTTAATACAAGTAGTTACACACTACTTAAAACAATAAATATTATATGTGAACGTGAAAACATTAGATAGAAAATTGTTTGAGATACTCATATGTGGATGATTATTATTGACCATTACTGTATGTGTATTAACAAACTGATCATTCAATTATACACCCCAGATTTTTATCCAGGTATGTGAATACATAATAATTACCCTACTGCTCATTATACACTTATACTCTTCAAAACTACACAACTATACACTAATATAATACACAAAATGGAAGGGGGCCAACAAGACAGTGAGTGTATGTATGTATGTATGACAAGAGAAGGTGGCTGGCTAGTTGTGACCTTGGTGTTGTCCCCTCGCCTCGCTGCCTGCCTGCCTTCCTTCCTTCCCTCCTTCCCTCAAGTGGCCACAGTGGGTGACGAGTTGTATTATGATGAGCTGTGTACGTGGGTGTATATGTAGGTGTGTGTGGGGGTGGTATGTAGGTGTGGGTGGTGGTGGTATGTAGGTGTGTGTGTGTAGGTGTGTGTAAGTATGTAGGTGGGTGGTGGGTTGGGGGAGTGAAAGATTTATCGTCCAACCCTATTTTCTTCTTTTATTTCATTCTATCAACCACTTTTTTTTTTCGCCTCTAAACTTTGGTGTACATGGGTATTTAGAACTTGTATAGTACAGTAGGTGGGTGTGGCTAACTAGGTGTGTATGTAGGTGGTTTGAAAGATTATCGTTTTCACCACGTATTACTCTTGCACCCACTCACTCACTCACCCACCCACCAATCCACCCCATCATGCACCCACTGACCTACTCACACACCTAATTCACCCCCTCATTCACCCACCTAATCATCTACAATCCACCCCCTCACTCCTCATTCACCCACCTAATCCAACCCTTCATTCACCCACTCACCCATCCACCCCTTCACCCCTCATTCACCCACCTAATCCACCCCTCACCCACCAATCCACCCCCTCACCCACCCACTATTCCCAGAAATAGTCCCAGAAATCTGAAACGCAAGACTCCTGACATATGTGACGGTATATTTGATGTTTTAAACTTGTGTACTTGGGTGAAGGTTGGCGCAGGTGGGTGGTGGGTGGGTGGAGGTGGGTGGAGGTGTGCATGAAACTACGGTCGCGTGGCTTGGCGTAACACTATGCAGCCCCCACCCACTCATCCACCCACACCCACTACACTCACTTACCCACTCGGCCTTTAAACTAAGAGGATTTAAGTGTAATAATAATAATAATAATAATAATAATAATAATAAAAGGTTTATTGAGTGAGGCAGCCGAGGGCTGAAAATATACATTAAAAAAAAATCGTGATGGAGTGGATGATAATATGTGGATAAATATGGATGAATGAACAGACATACACAAATACATTCGCGCACATGCACAACATAATATTCATTCGCACAAACAGCACACAGACGTACACAGATACAATCACGCATATTCACTCACACATGGACATATATTATGGGTACACATATATTTATTTGTGCTGTTGGTTTATTAATGAAACTATTGTGGGGATTGGACTATTCTTATATCTGTCCGTCCTGGCTTTTATGGGTTGGAGTAGGTTGAAGTGACGGACATCATGACGGGGTTTGGGTATGGTCGGTGGGAGAAGATTTCGGTGTCGTGGGTGGATTAACAGCTGTTTACTGAAGTCCCAGAGGAGCTGTTGTGTCTGGTGGCAAGGGATGGTATTGTGAGGTATTGAGGGCTTGTTGGTAGGTGGTGTATGCTGTACCCAGAATGACACGACATGCTCTCTTCTGTACCCTCTCTAACTGTTGCCTCTGTGTCTGATTGATGCTGAAGACCAACAAGGGCAGGCGTAGGTAAGTTTGGGAATATATTTTCCTTCATATTTCCAGAACACTGGTTTGTTTTTGTTTTGTTATGAATTATTTCTGAATGACAGGAAGAGCAACCAATCCTATACAAACATCGATTAATAATAATTATAATAATAATAAGAAAAACAATAACAACAACAACAACAACCAATCGAGTACAGACCGATTAATAATAATAATAATAATAATAATAATAATAATAATAATAGTCAGTAGTGCATAGGGAAAGTAAAGGCGATTGGGTTGTGAATTTTGGCTACGAGTATATAAACATGGGAGAATGAGAAGAAGGTGAGTGAGTGTTGTTGTTAAGGAAGGAAGGTCTTGCTTTCTGCTTGCTTGCCTCTATATACAGTTGACTATTAAATGGTTATGATGTTGTTGTTGGTGTTTGTGTTGTTGTTGTTGTTGTTGATGATGGTGGTGGTGTTTGTGGTGGTGGTGGAGTTGGTGTTGTTGATGGTGGTGGTGTTATTGTTGTTGGTGTTGTTGTTGGTTGGGATGGTGTTGATGAAGGAAACTGCTGATTGGGGGGTGGGGAGTGGTGATGATTGTGATGGGGGTGATGATAATAAAAATGCTGACGTGGAAGTAAAAAGTGGTGTGATATATTGTAGGACTTTATTCTTTATTTTTCTAAGAATGTGAGTGGCTGCAGTGGGTGTGAACAGTGTAGACGGGTGGATGAGTGTGGGAGTGAGTGAGTGAGTGGGTGAGTGTACGGTTGAGGGACGTGGATGAGTGTGTATGCGAGTATGTCAGGTTCGTGGAATGACATTAGTTCAGCCAGTCAGTCAGCTCTGTGTGTTGTGTTTTGTGTGTGTGTCCAATAACAAGCTCTCTCTCTCTCTCTCTCTCTCTCTCTCTCTCTCTCTCTCTCTATATCTATCTATCTATCTATCTATCTATCTATCTATCTCTGTGTGTGTGTGTGTGTGTGTGTGTCCAATAACAAGCTCTCGTTCTCTCTCTCTCTCTCTCTCTCTCTTCTCTCTCACTCTCTCTCTCTCTCTCTCTCTCTCTCTCTCTCTCTCTCTCTCTGTGTGGTGTGTGTGTGTGTCCAATAACAAGCTTTCGTTCTCTCTCTCTCTCTCTCTCTCTCTCTCTCTCTCTCTCTCTCTCTCTCTCTCTCTGTGTGTGTGTGTGTGTGTGTGTGTCCAATAACAAGCTTTCGTTCTCTCTCTCTCTCTCTCTCTCTCTCTCTCTCACTCTCTCTCTCTCTCTCTCTCTCTCTCTCTCTCTCTCTCATCTCTGTGTGTGTGTGTGTGTGTCCAATAACAAGCTTTCGTTCTCTCTCTCTCTCTCTCTCTCTCTCTCTCTCTCTCTCTCTCTCTCTCTCTCTCTCTCTCTCTCTGTGTGTGTGTGTGTGTGTGTGTGTGTCCAATAACAAGCTCTCGTTCTCTCTCTCTCTCTCTCTCTCTCTCTCTCTCTCTCTCTCTGTGTGTGTGTGTGTGTGTGTGTCCAAATAACAAGCTCTCGTTCTCTCTCTCTCTCTCTCTCTCTCTCTGTGTGTGTGTGCGTGTATGAGCGTGTGTGTGCAATAACAAGCCCCCAATTAACCACTCCTTCACACCATCATTCCACCACTACATCAAAGACCACCACCACATGTAAACAAAGTGACACAAACAGATGTGTGAAAATATATGAATGCCATCGGTTCACACTCAGCTTCTTATTTAACCTATATGTATAGTGCCAAATGTCCCTCTTTCCTTGCCTTCTTATTCCTCCTTTCTTGTTTAGGTGGGTTGATGTGTGTTTGTAAATGGTTGTCGTCAGCATGTGTGTATATGAGGCATGTGGGTGTACTTGATTCTATGTATGTACGTGAGTGTAAGCAGTTGTGTACGTGGGTGAGATGTATGTTAGTGGGTGTATAAGTGGTTGTAATTAATGTAGGTGAGTGTACTTGATGATACAGTACATACTTACATACGTGAATGTATACAGTTATTACGTACGTGGGTGTAGATGTATGTTAGTGGGTGTAAGTGGTTGTCATAATTAATGTAGGTGGGTGGACTTACATGAATGAATGAATGAATGCAGGTATAGGTTCTGAATGACTGTACATACGTGGGTGTAGGTGGGTGTAAGTTTCCAGGAAGACTTGGGGAAATGATGGGAGTGGGGGATGGGAGTGGGGGATAGGAGTGTCAGGCTTGGCTGGTGAGGACGTCCTTCTTCTAGCCAGCCAGGGGTGATGAGGGGAAGGAGGGGAGAATATATGAGAAGGAGGGGAGAACGAGTGAAGGGAAGGAGTGAGGGAGGGAGGCAAAGGGAGGAGGGAAGAATAAGTGAGAAGGAAGGAAGAACGCGTGAAGGGAAGGAGTGAGGAGAGGAGGCAAAGGGAGGAGGGGAGCATAAGTGAAGGAAGGAAGGAGTGAGGACGGGAGGATGGGAGTGGAAGAGAGGAATGCGTATGGAGGAGGGGAGGATAATAAGTGAGGAGGGGAGAACGTTTGTGAGGGGAAGGACAAGAGGGAACAGAGAGAGAGAGAGAGAAGGGGAGAATTCGTGAGAAGGATGGGAGAACACATTAGGGGAAGGGATGGAGAGGAGGGGAGAATTAAATGAGAAGGAGGAGAAGGGAGGGGAAGGGTGAAAAATACTTATATGGAGGAGAAAATGGATGAAAGAGAAAGGAATTGGTAAAGTAGGAAAGGAATTATGCATACGTAAGAAACAGGAAGGAGGATTGAAAAATGGATAAGAGGAGAAGAAAAGGCAGTAAATTAAGGAAGAAGAGAAGGAGTGAGTGATGAGAGGGAAGAGAGATAAATAAAAAGAAAAACAAGAGTCAGAGGGAGATAGTAATGGCAATTAAAAAGGGGGATGGGGAGGGTAAGAGGAAGAGGGGAGGGGGGATGGGAGAGTAAGAGGAAGAGGGAAGGAGGGGATGGGGGGAAGGTGAGAGGAAGGTAAAAAAGGGAGGTAAGGAGGGGATGGGGAAGGTGAGAGGAAGATATAAAAAAGGGAGGGAAAGGAGGGGATGGGGAGGTAGAAGGTAAAAAAAGGGAGGGGATAGGGAGGGTAAGAGGAAGAGGGAAGGAGGGGATGGAGAAGGTGAGAGGAAGATATAAAAAAGGGAGGGAAGGAGGGGATGAGGGGGTATAAGGTAAAAATAGAAGGGAGGATAAACAAAGGGGAGTAGGGAGAGAAAGGGAGAGATACATACAACAAAATTAAAAGAGAGAGAGAGAGAGAGAGAGAGAGAGAGAGAGAGAGAGAGAGAGAGAGAGAGAGAGAGAGAGAGAGAGAGAGAGAGAAAGAGGACAAAAGGGAAATGAGAGTAGAAGTGAAGAAATTGATAAAGCAAAATTATAATAAACGAAAATGAAGAGAAAGAATAAATAACCAAAGAGAACTATTGAATATATGATAAATATAAATGAAACAAATAGAAGAAACAGAGAATAAGAGAAAGGGGAAGAAAAGAAAACAAGAGAAAGGGAAAGAACAGAGAATAAAAGGAAGGAAGGGGGAGAGAAAGAAGGTTGTGTGTGTGTGTGTGTGTGTCAGACCAAAACAAAACAAAGCGGGGAAACGGAAGAGGAAGAAAGAATGGAAGACAAAGGGTAAAGAAAAAAAAAACGATATAAAAACGTAGAGGTATATTTATAGAAGTCACGAATTATTATGTATGTCTTCCTTCCTTTCTTTCTTAATTTCTTCATTTCTTCATTCTTTTCTTCTTTTATTCATTAATTCATTTCTTCCCTCCTTCATACCTTTCATCCTTCCTTCATTCATTCATTCATTTATTCCTTTCTTTCTTCCTTCCTTCATTCATCCTTTGTTCCTTCCTTTCTTCATTCATTCATTCATTCATTTCCATCTTCCTTCCTTCCTATCTTCCTTTCTTCCTTCCTTCCTTCATTCATTCATCCTTTGTTCCTTCCTTCATTCATTAATTCATTCCTCTCTTTTTTCCTTCCTCCATTCATTCATTCCTTTTTTCCTTCCTTTCTTCATTCATTCCTTTCCTTCCTTTCTTCCTTCCATTCATTCATTCATTCCCATCTTCCTTCCTTCCTATCTTCCTTTCTTCCTTCCATTCATTCATTCATTCCCATCTTCCTTCCTTCCTATCTTCCTTTCTTCCTTCCTTCCTTCCTTCCTTCCTTCATTTCTTCCTTCCTTCCTTCTTCCTTCCTCCATTTATTCATTCCTCTCTTTTTTCCTTCCTTCCTTCCTTCCTTCCTCCCTTCCTTCCTTCCCTCCCTTTACTACACAGATTTACCGCCTTGTTTACATACCAACAAACACACGTGGTAGACCTCAGACTACATACGTAAATAGCCAACTAAATATACCACATGGCAACCCATTTAAAAACAAACCAACAACCACAACAATAACAACAACAACAACAAATAAAAGATAAACTAGAAAAAAGAGCTTGATTTATTTATAGGGTTCAATCTCTTGTATATAGGAGTAAACTGGAGACTACACAATCCTCCAAACAAACACACACACACACACACACACACACACACACACACACACACACACACACACACACACACACACACACACACACACAACAACAAAACAGATTCACTTAATTAAGATGGTTAATAATTCTTTTTTGATTCCTTTAAACTTCCTAAAGTATAATATTATATGCTAGGAAACAGCTGGACCAGAAGAGCAAATATATATTAGTGTTCTGTTGCTTGGAATAGTTTGGAAGATTCAGTTTGCTCCAGATTTACCAACACAAAACAAAAACACATCCACTTGATAATATACCACTGTTTTGTTTTGTTTTTTAATCCACCAATGTAGTTTTTTTTTTTTTTTTTTTTTTTTTTATCCGTACTGGGTGAGATTGAGTTATTTTGGCAGGTGAATTTAACTGCAACGGGTGGCAGGTGAATGAGGCGACGGAGGGAGGGAGGGAGGAGAGAAAAAAGGAGATGCAGGAGGTGAAAAAAAGAGAGTGATAGAGGAAGAGAGGAGAGGGGGAGGAAGAGGAGGAGAAGGGAGGGAGGGAGGAGAGAAAAAAGG
>JAWZYT010001671.1:127500-135000 GCA_034508575.1 Petrolisthes manimaculis
TGACATGACCTTCCTTAATTACCAGGTACCGGCACTCCTATATTTCAAAATTCTCTGTCTCTGTCTTCCTGACTTGACTGAATGGAAATTCCCATACACGTGGTGTCCCTTTGTTAATAAATATATAATATTTAGCATCCTACTACTTACGTACGTTACGTTATGACCACGGATCAAACCGTGACATTCGCACACACAGAAGAGACATTGCTCTATGCAATGTTTAATAAAATAATGAAGTGGTAATGACGTCTTTGCACGTATAACTATTACAATAATAACTCACTCACACTTCACTCATTCTTGTATGTGTCATGACTCAATACCAGTTAAGTGTTTATTTTTGCCAATGAGTGAAAAACTCCTAACAGTTACTTTAACTTTAAAATCTAAGGAGAAACTCCGTGGCAAGAATAATTATACCTGGTAATGTCTAGTACCAATAGTACACATTTAAACAATATATAAGTGTGGTGTATGTAATACATTGTGTCATTGTTACATAATATGTAATAATAAAAATGCAAAAATATTCTGGAGACCATCCAACTGCCATCAATTCCTGTAAGGCAATATATATATTAATTAATCATCCAAGACTAGAGTCAGGGATAACCGCTGGAACCCAAGTCTTGGAAGACCCAATGCAATATACAAACGTCAGACCGAGGTGAACCCCAAATCTGAGTTTGGATAAAGGGATTGTGCTCGTTGCACTCGAAGATAAATAATAAAACGAGTAATTTGAATCCTAATCATAACCCATAATTAGTTACTCGCTCGATTTCCTCAGGCAACCGTGACATAAGGTCTGCCCCAACGCTAGCACTTCCCTTTAAACCACCGATGGTCCCCGTGAACACGTAACCCTTCATCCTTCTCACCCTGACGAGCTTCCGTCGTCTGCTGGGTATATCCTTCTCCACCCTCGGGAGTTTCCCCAGCAGCGCTAGCCGTACCTACAGCTGGGTACTGTGGTTCACTATATGTAGCAGCAGCCGATCGCTGATAATAACCCTTATTACCACCGTGGTTATTATTATAACTCTTCCCGTTACTTCTCCCCTGATAACGGTACTGACTTGACTGCTGAGAATAATAATTATTGCCTTGTTTCTTGGCGGGATTAAAGAGAGGATTAGGTTGTTGACGTACAACCTGACTCTGCTGCTGTGAATAATCATTATTACTCGATTTATTATATGAACCAGCAGAGTCTTGGGAAGGCTTATTTAACTGAGTTAAATTCTCACACGACTGAACCCGCGTGTGGTAACCGTATGCGGTAAAATGTGCATCCGACATTTCCACCATTTCCTTGAGGCAATTAATCTTATGGGTTTTGAGTTGAGCTGATAATTCTGGAGGACAAGACTTCTCTAGTTGCGTGCGAAGCAACAAGTCCTTTATCCCCTCCAACGTCTTGGGTGTTTCGGCCTTATCTAACCACTGATCCAGGTGGCTAGCGAGACGTGCGCTAAACTGTGCAACGGTCTCTTTATCTTGCAAGGAAGCACTCAAAAACTGCTTCCGTGCATCATCGACCGTCACCCCATATGCTTGTAACAGAGCTTTTTTCATGCTCGCATAATTCCTGGTGTCAGGATCGAGTCGGTAGAGGATACTAAGGGCTTTACCATCGAACAGGTTAAGGAACTCTATTTTCTTCACATCGTCACTAAAGACGTATGTGTCTGCAAGCATCTCGAACCGCTCAATAAACGGTTCAATTTCGTCTCCCTCTACATACCTCGCCAGTTGTAGCCTCGGAGTTACTGTAGTCGAGCTTGCAATACTGCCTTGACTACTATTCACCTGTGCTTGCAGTTCCACCATTTTCTGTTCGTGTGCCCATCTTTCTCTTTCATGCTCTCTCTCTCTCTCTTCCTTTTCTGCCTCTCTCTGTTCCTTTTCAGCCTCTCTCTGACTCAACCTTTCGAGCCTGTCATCCTCTTGACGACGCTCTACGTACTGTCGAATCTCGACCGTATCTGCATATCCCAAGCATCGGGCTTCCTCCATTAATTCGGCTACGGTATACATATTAAAATATTTTCTATTGTTTCCTTTGCCTTAATTCCTGGACAACCGTAATCTATCTACTCGTGAAGGTGTGCGCGTGTGTGACTGGAATTAATACAAAGAGCAGGTCCCTGTTCGGGCGCCAATTATGTGGGGGTGGACTGGAAGATATCAATGAAGGTGTAGCTTTATAATAAATTACCAAAGCTTACCTTGCTGGAAATATGTAATCTCGTTGGTTGGCTGCAGCGAGTTACCCAGAGTTATATCCCTGTATCCTTCCCTCCAACACAATAAATTTATTTCTGGGTTCGTCCTGCTATATATGTATGATTATAGAGCATGCAATAAGGGTCAATTACCACACAAAATGCCAATTTTCTCTATTTATTAATAAATTCCAAGCCAACAAAAATGAATAATTAAATTCAATCATAAAATAATCACACACACACACTTCCGTTCACGCTCCAATAGATAGCTATATACGTACGGTACTTACTCCTCGTCGCTCCTCTCCACACGTGCTTCCTCGGTCGCTCGTAGTACACGTGGACAGTAATATTACTTTACTTTAATATATTTATCACGAGCTAGCACTTCCCCTCGCACACACAGGAGACGGTAATTACGTTATCGTAATAGTAATGGAATCAAGCAACCCAGTTGGTATATTTCAATGTCAATTTCACACTCGTTTACTGTCCCTCGTACACACACACACACTCGTAATTCCAGCCAGCCCTCTCCTCACCTATATAATGACACCTTACTGATTCTCGTCTAGCGAATGAATAGTGAGTTAATTAACAATAAGTCTTGTGAAAAAGTAATTAAACAATTTCGACGTTACGTTAAAACTATAGGCCCCTAGGCAAAGCAACGAGGGCTGGATACGAGGTGTGTTCTTCGTCGAGTGTCTAGCTACCAACTAAATATATTTTCAAAAATCAGGACAAGGGTGGTGGAGGTTAATTACCCTTCTGACTCCTCCCCATTTAACCTTTTTTCTACCTGGCCCAACTGTCGGCCATGCTTGTCCTCCCTCTCATGTGTTCGCATAGCCTAGTCCTTGACTACGTTTACATGTTGTCACTCATACCTAGTTATACATGCAAATCACTTTTCCCATAACATGCAACTGCTTGCAAATGATTCCCTTCCACTTCAAAATCAATTTTAATAAGTAATAAATGCCCCCATAGCATAGTTATTAATGCAAAATTTGTAGCAATGACTCCAGACACGGGATGGAGTGAGTGGGTACTCGACCTCACCTGACCTGACATGACCTTCCTTAATTACCAGGTACCGGCACTCCTATATTTCAAAATTCTCTGTCTCTGTCTTCCTGACTTGACTGAATGGAAATTCCCATACACGTGGTGTCCCTTTGTTAATAAATATATAATATTTAGCATCCTACTACTTACGTACGTTACGTTATGACCACGGATCAAACCGTGACACTCAACCAGGAGCACCTACTGTTGTCTAACTCTCTCTCTGTCTGTCTGTCTCTGTATCTCTCTAACCAGACAGTCACTCAACCAGGAGCACCTACTGTTGTCTAACTCTCTCTCTGTGTATGTCTGTCTCTGTATCTCTCTCTAACCAGACAGTCACTCAACCAGGAGCACCTACTGTAGTCTAACTCTCTCTCTCTCTCTCTCTCTCTCTCTCTCTCTCTCTCTCTCTCTCTCTCTCTAACCAGACAGTCACTCAACCAGGAGCACCTACTGTAGTCTAACTCTCTGTCTGTCTGTCTCTGTATCTCTCTCTCTAACCAGACAGTCACTCAACCAAGAGCACCTACTGTAGTCTAACTCTGTCTCTCTCTCTCTCTCTCTCTCTCTGTATGTGTTAGAAGCTTGCGTCATAATTCTATAATGTGTACAGTCACGCTTCATAGTCCCGACCACAACATAGCCTCTACTGTATAATACCTCACAATGAAACGGTCGCGAAAATATGACGATGAGAAAGTATATAAAATTAAATATATGCCTTTTAATTAATAGAGTCAATCAAATGGGTCACTTTTATCATAATTATATATTCGAAACTTTGTCTATGTAGATATACGTTCAAATGGTTCACTTTAGTTTTATATATAAATAATTATGTACAGTCACTCCAATAGATGAACATGACTTTTAAATTAAACCATCTTGAAAAAAAAGATATTCGATGATATATATACGTGTTCGACTTTATAATTTTAATTCATAATATTAATTCATCTCATGCAGGACTTTTGATTGTGACTGTACGTGTAAGTTTAATTAAGATGATTAGGTAAGTTAAGATGACTGTAGGTGGAAGGTAACTGAACTCTCAAGAGATGATTAGATTTATTCAATTTATAATGAACTATAAAATAATCATCTCTGTACTCCGTTAAAAAAAAAAACGATTAAAGGGGTAATTTTTTTTTTTTTTTTTTTTTTTTTTTTTTTTACATTGGAGTGCCTTGTTGATTCCTCCAAAGTATTATGCATTGCTAGGAAACAGGACCAGAATAGCAAAAGTAATGGTGTTCGTTCTGTTGTTGCATGGAATAGTTTGGAGGATTCAGTTGCTACAGAATTTACTTAAAATTAAATCACTCAAGCACTAATAATTATTCATGATAGACACAACAATATATATGGGAGTGAAGGGGGTGTGGGAATAGGGGGACAGGCTTGTTTTTTTTTGGGGGGGTTAGGGGGGTGCGGGAATAGGGGGACAGGCTTGGAGGGTGTAGGAGTAAGGGGACAGGCTTGTTTTTTTTTGTGGGGGTTAGGGGGGTGCGGGAATAGGTTACAGGCTTTCAATCCGACCAAGCCTGTCTCCCTATTCCCGCACCCCCCCCTCCCCCAAGCCAGTCCCCCCTATTCCCGCACCCCCCCAAGCCTGTCCCCCCTATTCCCTCACCCCCCCAAGCCTGTCCCCCTATTCCCTCACCCCCTTAATTAACTAACTAACTTTGGACCAACGAACAGCGGGGGCGAGTCGGTGAATTATAATTATTGGAACTATTGTTTGTTGGGATAAAAACAGAGAATCATTGTTGCCAGTCGTTTTTATCGAGGTAGGTGTTCCCGGAAGCTGCTGGTAACACTGACGCTCCCATCATTACCCCCCCTCCTCCCCTCCCCCCCCAATTATAATCCAGTATTTTTTTTTTCTATCCCGCTTCTCTTTTTTTTTTTTTTTGTCTCTGTGCCTCTGTTTTTTTTTATTCTCGCTCAATATTTTCCTTCTTGTTTTTTTTGTCATTTATTTTTTTGCCTTTTTTGTCATCCCTTTCTCTCTCTCTCTCTCTCTCTCTCTCTCTCTCTCTCTCTCTCTCTCTCTCTCTCTCTCTCTCTCTCTCTCTCTCTCTCTCTCTCTCTCTCTCTCTCTCTCTCTCTCTCTCTCTCTCTCTCTCTCTCTCTCTCTCTCTCTCTCTCTCTCTCTCTCTCTCTCTCTCTCTCTCTCTCTCTCTCCTCTCTCTCTCTCTCTCTCTCTCTCCCTCTCTGATCATCATTCACCCTGAGCGTATAATAAAAACAAAACTACTTGAATTGTTCTTTTGTATCGTGTGAGTAAAACTTTGCTTTGTCATGTCAGGAAAACAATTAAAGGAAGCCATAAATATAATGAATTTAGAAAGTCATTCATTAATTCTGAGATTCACACGTGTTATCTTGAAGGTAATGCATGAATGAATGAGAAGGTTACTTACTATACTATTATTATTACTACTACGAAGGTTTACTACTACTACTACTACGAAATTTCTCCTGATTATTTATAACACAACATGTATGTATGTAAGTAAGTATGTAACTCCTTCATACAGTCTGGATGGTATTGTTTATTATTGTTTAGATTCAGGTATATGTTATTTATACTCTTTTATAAATATCTCTTTTCGTTGCAAGGGGCAGAGGTGAAAAATCTGCAAAAAAATAAATAATTAAAAAAATGGGTACTTATTGCCTGCTTATTAAGTGTCTATGTGTTATGTTTGACGAGTTATGTATAAATATAGCCTATCTTTTATATTGCTTGTTTGTTGGGTGTCTATGTAGTATGTTTAACGAGTTATGTATAAATATAGCCTATCTTTTATATTGCTTGTTTGTTGGGTGTCTATGTAGTATGTTTAACGAGTTATGTATAAGTATAGCCTATCTTTATCTTACTTAGAGAGTGTGTATGTGTTATGTTTGACGAGTTATGTATAAGTATAGCCTATCTTTTATATTGCTTGTTTGTTGGGTGTCTATGTAGTATGTTTAACGAGTTATGTATAAGTATAGCCTATTTTTATCTTGCTTAGAGAGTGTCTGTGTTATGTCTGACACGAGTGGGTAGACAGACAGACTATGGCTCACGGATGAAGACTTATAAACGAGTGCACGAAGAGGGAGGGATGGTAAAAGATTAAGGACCCTGTGATCGTGTATGAAAATTGAAGGCTTCTGATTTCTCCTGACTAAGCCACGAAACACGCTCTTTCCATATAGGTGGAGTTTCGTGGTAATATTTGAAGGACTCATTTATCTCCAATTTTTCCGACTACATCACAGGGTCCTTAATTCCTCCTGCATGTCACGAAGCATGAACTGACTCGGCCCATAGTTAATATAATCAATACGTCAAATCACTCACTATGATTCCTCCAGTGAAATGCTAGGAAACAGGACCACAATGACCCAAATTAATGGTGGCCTGTTGCTTGGAATAGTTTACAGGAATCATTTGCTCCAGATTTACCAACTGTGTACTATACCCACTGTCTAGAGAGGAAATTGTGTGTGTGTGTGTGTGTGTGTGTGTGTTTGTGTGTGTGTAGAGGAGGAATATAATAAGGATGGAATGATAAAAACAAGAAGTAATAAGGAGAGGTAAACAAAGGATGGGAAGGAGAAAGCTAACTAAATAGCAGAGAGAAAAATTGTATAGAAGGGAAAAGCAGTACAAAGAAGAATTATTATATACAGTGAGGGTTTTTTGGGAGATGACCATTATTTGTGTTAATCTGGTCCTGTTTCCTGGCATACTATGGAGGAAACAAGGTGCTCGAATGTACCCAAAGTATACTAAAAAGGAAGGAAGGAAGGAAGGGAGGGTGTTAGGTTATAATAGTAGGTCTTCCCATACTCCCTGACCTTGATCTTGAACACTCTAAGAGCACTGATTCTACCTCAACACACACACACACACAGGGTATATACAAACACCTACGACATACACATACACACACGTACAAACATCTACGACACACACACACCTACGACACCCACATACACACACCCACACGTCCACTCGTGCCTACCGTTATAGTCAAGTAGACAGTCATATCTTAAGAGGTCGAGATAGGCAGACGTTTAATATGAAAGAGAGAGAGAGAGAGAGAGAGAGAGAGAGAGAGAGAGAGAGAGAGAGAGAGAGAGAGTGTGAGAGAGAGAGAGAGGTGACATACATACATTCATACATTGCCTT
>JAWZYT010001672.1:0-2500 GCA_034508575.1 Petrolisthes manimaculis
TGATAAAAAAAAAATTACAATTTACACCTCATGATAAAAAAAAATTACACTTCACACCTCAAAAAAAAATTATACTTCACACCTGATGATAAAAGAATTACACTTCACACCTCATGATAAAAAAAAAATTACACATCACACCTCATGATAAAAAAAAAAATTACACATCACACCTCATAATGACACAAACTAGTATTTCCCCCTGGCGACTTGTGGCAGCTTTAGGGAATGTATTGGAGCGTTGATTGGTTAATTTGTGTGTTTACATGGTGAGTGGCCAATCAGCGACAAGAGTCCAGAGGAACGCGGCACCACACTCTATCTTCACCATCTCTTGTTGTATTTAGGGAAGGGGGAGGGGGGGAGGGTTGTGTTGGAGAGAGGGGGGGAGAGCGGGGGAGGGGAGAGGATGGTGGAGGGGGGAGGGGGAGAGGATGATGGGGGAGGAGGAGAGGATGGTGGGGGGAAGAGGATGGTGGGGGGAAGAGGAAAGAGGGGGTTAGGGGGAAGAGGGGGAGAGAGGGTGGTATTATTTTGAATACCTGTATTAAGTCGCCTCTCAATCTAAGTTGCGCTAATGGGAATAGATTTATATCAGTTAGCCGCTCCTCATACGTTTTGTTTCTTAGACTTGGTATCATTTTAGTAACTTTATGTTGGACTCGTTCAAATTTTGCTATATCCTTCTGGTAGTACAGGCACCAGGCTTGGACACAATATTCCATAAGGGGATGGACCAAGGAATTATACTAAGTGAGGATTGTGTCTTTAGACTTATACTCGAATGCTCTGCCAATAAAGCCGATAGTTTTATTTGGTTTCTTAATTACTTCCGTACACTGCTGACTGGGTTTTAGGTTACTTGATATTCTTACCCCTAAGTCTGTCTCTTGATCCACGCTTTTAAGTTGATTACCGGTACCATTTAACGAGTAGTTTGCTGTTAAGTTATGATGTCCGATGTGGAGCATTTTACATTTATCTGCATTGAAGGACATTTGCCAAGTTTTCGCCCAATTCGACAATTTATCGAGATTATCTTGCATTTCTTTAGTTTGTGCATTAGTGAGTACTGTATTTGCGATTTTAGTGTCGTCGGCAAACTTCTATATTATGCATGAGAGACCTTCATCTATGTCGTTTATGTAAACTAGGAATATGATTGGCCATATAACTGACCCTTGTGGCACCCCACTCGTAATGCCAGTCCAATTAGATGATTTTCCATTTATTACCACACGTTGTTTACGGTTTCTTAGCCAGTTTTCTATCCACCTTACGGTGTCGCCTTGTATTCTGTGAGATTTTAATTTAGTTATTAAGAGTTTATGGGGAACTTTGTCAAAGGCTTTTTGGAAATCTAGATAAATTATGTCTACTGTTATACTCTTATCATATTCGTGGAGAGAGAGAGAGAGAGGAAAACATCTTGAAAAGGTAATACAAAAAGGGAAGAGAAGTGTAACAGGGATGAACAGACGAGGGAAAATAAATAAAAATAAAAATTGGATAAAGGAAGAAAAAGACAAAAAATAAATGGAGAGGATTATATATGTAGCTTAGTTAGAGGGAAAGGGAAATGAAAAAAAAAGGGAAGAGGAAGTAAGAAGGGAAGAAGGGAAAGAATGGGGCTTGGGAGGGGCAGTGTGGGGGGGAAGGGCGTGCTGTCACTACCACAAACCCTCGCACCAACACGGCAGAAGGCTGTGGTGGGGGGAAGGGGGAGCAGGGGGGTGAGGGGGGAAGGGGGAGCAGGAGGTGGTGAAAGAGGAAGGAAAATTCTTGACAGGATGGAGAGAGAGAGAGAGAGAGAGAGAGAGAGAGAGAGAGAGAGAGAGAGAGAGAGAAAGAGAGAGAGAGAGAGACAGAAAGCGGAAGAGAGGTTATGAGAGTGAGAGGAAGAGAGGATATGAGAGTGAGAGGAAGAGAGGATATGAGAGAGCGAGCGGGAGGAAGAGAGAAAATGAAAGAGCGAGCGGGAGGAAGAGAGGGAATGAGAGAGAGAGCGGGAGGAAGAGAGGGAACGAGAGATGAGAGAGAGTTGTTGAGGCGGAAGAGGAGAATCAGACACGGGTTGACAGGGTACAGGAGGACAGGTCAGTGTAGGTAGGTCAGGACAGGTCACGGGAGAACAGATCAGGTCAGTGTAGGGGAAAGGCAGGTCAGTGTAGGTCAGGTCAGGATAGGTCATAGAAGAACAGATCAGGTCAGGACAGGGGAAAGGCAGGTCAGTGTAGGTCAGGACAGGTCACAGAAGAATAGATCAGGTCAGGACAGGTCACAGGAGAACAAGTCAGGTCAGTGCAAATCAAAGATAGGAAGGGTAAATCAAGCATAACGTAACAGGACCAAAAAGAGAGGTTGAAACTGTCACACAAACTCCCCTTAGTTATTTTCTTCATTTTCTCTTCATTTTCCATCCTCAGTCATAATTATGTTGTTGTAGGGCCAAATTTGCACTCTTCAAATTTGACTATTGTCCTCTGTGCCTTTTGAATAG
>JAWZYT010001672.1:7500-100000 GCA_034508575.1 Petrolisthes manimaculis
TAGACCGTACCCCAGGCATCCGTTACCATGACAACCCGACCACCAGTGAGAGGGGCGGAAGTGTGTGTGTGTGTGTGTGTGTGTGTGTGTGTGTGTGTGTGTGTGTGTGTGTGTGTGATACAGGTTGTCACTCCTTCTGTAGACTATATAGTTGTACAGTCGCGGTCAATAATAATCATCCACATATGGGTATCTCAAACAATTTACTGTCTATTGTTTTCACGTTCACATAATATGATGTTATTGTATTAAGTAGTGCGTAGCTGCTTGTATTAAAGGAAAAGATGGTAGTTAACCTATCTATTGGAAAGTTTATCATCTAAGGAACAGAGGGAAGCTGTCAAACTCTTCCGTGAGTTACCCCTTTATGGATGATTTTATATGACCGCGACTGTACGGCCACAATCAAATATCCCCCGACACTTTCCTTTCATCGTGCAAATAAATCAGTACCACCGGTATTATATCAAAATATAATCATACAACAACACCTTACGTCAACTCAACCCCCTCAATTATTTTTATGAGGTGCTGCACAATCCTACACGTGTTGTTCTTTATTACCAAGATATTTACTATACGATGGATGGAAAGTGTGGGTGGAAATTTGATTGTGGTTGTACTTGACGTGTTGTTGTAATGACAGATGTGGTGAGGGGAATGTGACAGAAGGTTGTACAATTTTTTTTTTTTTTTTTTTTTTTTTAACATATCTGTAGTAGTTGTTTACTGCCCAAAGGAACACTATCGTGTGTTACTTATTTGAAGGGCAACAAGTATATACATAGTAAAAATACATTGCATTGTCCTATCCTCACTCACTCACTCATATTCCCTCCCACTCTCTCTTACACTCTCTGTCTGTCTGTCTGTCTGTCTGTCTGTCTGTCTCTCATATTTCCCCCCTCTCTCACTTACACCATCACTCTCACACGCTTAGTCTCTCTCTCTCTCTCTCTCTCTCTCTCTCTCTCTCTCTCTCTCTCTCTCTCGTGGTTTTTTTTTTTACGTGAAGCTCTATAAACACCCACGAATCAAGATAGTAAAAGCAATACCATATACATTTACTTGTGTTTAAGAGTTTGTTTACATGTAACGAGTCTCCCAGATAACTATGAAATACTTATGGATTCCTGATTAAACACCATCATCTATATTTATTCTCTCACTGTTTACCATCTATTTTAGCAGACATTTGAGTGCTGTTTATGTTGAAAAAATCACAAACACATTTAGTACTACACTGGCTAAAAAAACGATTAATTAAAGTACGTCTTCCAAAACCATTCCATATTATTATTATTATTATTATTATATATTTTTGCCATTATTTATCATTTATTTATTTTGTCATTCGTAAGAAGTTGTCGGGCGATGTTGGTGGCTCTTATATCACCGCTGGGAGTTATATCATCCCTACAACCTTCCCAGAGCACATCAGAAAGGTTATATATATAATAGGAGGAGGAGGAGGATGAGATGAAAGGAGTGAGTGCCCGAGGAAAATACATACCATTCACACAACTTCCTCCCTCTCTTTCTTTTCAATCTTGCCCAAACCATGACCCCCACACCCACACACTCACTCTGCTGGATTTTGACTCACACACTCTCACTCTCATATCTCACTCGCCTGTACTCTTCCACACACACTCTCACCTCATAATTATTACCTCTCACTCGCCTGTACTCTTCCACACACACTCTCACCTCATTATTACTTCACACTCGCCTGTACTCTTCCACACACACACTCACACCCTCACTCTCATTTTAACTCACATTCATCCTCCTCTCTCTCGACCTCTTTCACTTCATCCACCTCTGAAGAACCATAAAGTGACTCAAATATTCTTCCAAATTATCTCAGTGATGGTCATAAATAGCCAAGAAAATATATTCAGTATACTAATAAGTTTTTAATCCTCGGTGTGAATAACTGAGAGCTGGCTGTCCACATTCACTATTTCATTTTTTATGGGAGAGTTATTCCATTATTTTGTTATTGATGGAATACAACAACAACAACAACAACGACAATAATTTGAAGCATCTATCATTTTCATTAAAAATCATTCCACACTTTTTTTCTTCTTTCTACATTTTTCTCTCAACTTTTTCCCTCATTCAGTTTGGTATCTACTAGTTTCTCTTCACTTTAATTCAACTTTACTTTCACTACCATGATTACTATTTTGCATCTCGCCTTCAATCCCTTCACTACACTTTCTTCACTTGCATCACTATACTCACACTCCTCACCGATATCCAACTATACCACACTAACATCACCACTCCTCACCACCACCACCACCACCATCACCACTCCTCACCACCACCACCACCACCACCATCACCACTCCTCACCACCACCACCACCACCACCACTCCTCACCACCACCACCACCATCACCACTCCTCACCACCACCATCACCACTCCTCACCACCACCACCACCATCACCACTCCTCACCACCACCACCACCACCATCACCACCACCACCACCACCCTCACCACTCCTCACCACTCCTCACCACTATACATAATAGAGTGCTCAAGAGGAATGCCAGGGATTCTTCCTTTCACGACCTCCCCATATTTCTCTCTCTCTCTCTCTCTCTCTCTCTCCGTGTATTCCCTCCTTCCCTCCTCTCATCACATCGTAATCAACACCTTATTACCCTTCTTTTTCCAAGGGGGGGGCAGGGGGAGCAGGGGGGGGCAGGGGGGGCAGGGGGGCAGGGGGAGCAGGGGGGTCAGGGGGGGCAGGGGGGGCAAGGGGGGCACCAGGATCAGGAATGAAAGAAGTGAACTCGGAATAATAGAGAAAAAACAATTAATAATATGGGCCACACTCTCATTCACTCAGTTGGTAAATCTGGAGCAACCGATTCCTCTAAACCAGTGGTTCCCAAACTGGGGTCCATGGCCCCCTGGGGGGCCATATAGAAGAATGTAGGGGGCCTTAATCTGAGGCTATGCATAAATAAAACCAAAGTAGTTTAGCGGGTAGGTAGCCAGTGGAGGGAACTTACAGGTTCAGTACAGGTTTGTGCAATGCCTTGCTGCCAGACACATGAGTAATACGTCCTTTTTTTATATGATTCTGTGTTCTTGACATAAAACAAGACATGGGGATGTATTAGGGAAGCAAGATAATTTTAATTCAACAATATTCTAATCTAAGGCTTCCTAATTAAGCTGTGTATTCTGTATGATAACCTGGTATTGAATCTTACGTATCAGCAAAAATGTTCATATTATTCATTTAACGGGTTATGGTTGCGGGGGGGGGGGGGGGGCATGGACAAGGATCATGTATGAAAAGTGGGTAACGACCAGAAAAAGTTTGGGAACCACTGCTCTAAACTATTCCAAGCAACAGACAGACAGTACACCCTTATGTTTGTTCATATGGTCCGTCCTGTTTCCTGATCTACTTTGGAAGGAATCATGGCACTCCAATGTATCAATTAATTAAGACAACGAAATTCTTAGCTCCCCCCCCCTCCCCCACCTCCACCACCATCCATAAGGTCTCTCTCTCTCTCTCTCTCACTCTCACTCTCTCTCTCTCTCTCTCTCTCTCTCTCTCTCTAAATCCCAATAAATATATATCGAGTCTAGTAAAAAGTAGATTTTATTCAACAGTGTGAAGTATAGGTGATGGAGGGAGGGAGGGAGGGAAAGGAAGGAAGAGAACGAAGGAAGTAAGGAGGATGTAATTGGAAGAAGGAAAGAATGAGCAAGTGAACGAAGGATAGAAGAAAGGAGTAAGGGAGAGAGGGAAGGAAATAACAGGTGTTACTAAGAGGGAAGGAAGGAGGAGGAGGAGGAGGAGAGGAAGAAGGAAAGTGGAGGGGAAAATAAGAGAATAATGAAGGGAGAGAGAAAAGAGTGAAGGAAGAATGGAGGAGGGTGGGAGAAGGAATGTGCAATGATGGAAATTTGAGAGAAGGAGAGAGAGGGAGAGAAGGTGAAACGGGAATAAGAGTAAGGGAAGGAAAGTGGAGATGAAAAGGGAAAGAGAAAGGGAAAATGGAGATGGAAAGGGGAAGAGAAAGGGAAAGTGGGGATGGAGAGGGGAAGGAAAGGGGAAGGTGGAAAGGGGAAGGTGGAAAGGGGAAGGTGGAAAGAAAAGTTTAGAGAGTGAAAAATTGTAAAAGAAGAAATGGAGAGAAAAGGAAGCAGATGGGAACGATGATAAAGGAAGGGAATGTGAAGAAGGAAGGAAGGAAGGAAGGAAGGGAGAGAACGTGGGGGAGGAAGAGAGGGAACTATGAGGAAGAAAGGGAGGGAATGTAAGGAAGGAAGGGAGGGAATGTAAGGAAGGAAGGGAGGGAATGTAAGGAAGGAATGGAGGGAGGAAACATAAATGAGAAAGGAAGGAAGGAAATGTGTATGAGGAAGTAAGGGAGAAAATGTAAAGAAAGGAGGAAGGAAGGGAGAGAACGTGAAGGAAGGATGAAGGAAGGGAAGGAACGTGAAGGAGGAAAGAAGAAAGGTAACGTGAAGGAAGAAGGAAGGAAGAGAGGGAGGGAACGTGAAGGAGAAAGGAAGGGAGGGAGGAAACGTGAAGGAGGGAATAGAAAGAGGGCAAGAAGAGAAACAAAGACCACACAGACTTTGCGGTCCAAGCTTGATGGCCCAACTTCAAAGATTATGAGAAAAGAAAAGTTAGTTGTAAAGCAGTAAAGGAAGGAAGGAAGGGAGGCTGAGAGAGAAGGAACATATCTTTACTATAATAAGGATTCTATTTATATTTCTGTATGTATGTTATTTATGTACACTCGAGGTCGTAAATTCGCGACCACGTCCCCAAAAGTAATGTAGGAGAGGAGTGAAGAAGAGAGGCAGGAAGAGGGACAGTGAGAGTATACCAATAAATCGCTGTTCTGGTTGAGACAGTTTGTGTAGGACCTGTTATTAATGATGCGACCCCAGTGGTAGGCAGGAAGGCAGGTAGGGAGACAGGCAGGGAGACAGACAGGCAGGGAGACAGACAGGCAGGCAGGGAGACAGACAGGCAGGCAGGCAGGAAGGCAGGCAGGCAGGCAGGCAGGCAGGCAGGCAGGCAGGCAGGCAGGCAGGCAGGCAGGCAGGGACATAAGTAGGGAGGGAGGGAGAAAGGTATGGAGGCAGACAGGCAGGTAGGAAGGTAGATTGGGAGGGAGGGAGAAAGGGAGGGAGGGAGGCAGGCAGGTAGGGAGGGAGAAAGGGAGGTAGGAAGGTAGATTTGGAGGGAGGGAGAAAGGGAGGGAGGCAGGGAGGGAGAAAGGGAGGCAGGGAGGGAGGGAGAAAGGGAGGCAAGTAGGAAATTGGGAATGAAAGAAGCAGCAGGCAGGAAGGGGGGGGGGGCAGACAGACAGGTAGATAGAGAAGGAAAAAAGGCAGGCAAGCAGGGAATTGGGAAGGAGGTCAAGAAGGAAGGAAGGCAGGTAGGTAGGGAATTAGGAAGGAAGGAAGGAAAAGGGTAAGCAGGGAAGTAGGAAAAGAAGTCAGGTAAGCTAATAGGAAGGTCTAAAGATGTGCTCAGAAAAAAAAGACAGACAGGCGAGTGGAAGATAAACAGGAAGACAGGGAAGGAAGGAAGGAAACAAACAAGGCAAGGAAGACGTTAGGCAAGCAGACAGCAAGCAGGGAGGCAGGAACCCAGGCATATGTTTAAGTAGGTAAGTAGGCAGGAACCCAGGCATATGTTTAAGTAGGTAAGTAGGCAGGTATGTAGGCAGGTATGGCCAGGGATAAAAAGCGAGAAATGTTGAAGGCAGAGTAGGAGAGTAGGAGAGTAGGATAGAAATAAAACAGAAAGTAAGGAAAAAAAGGCAGGATAGAAATAAAAAAAACAGAAAGTAAGGAAAAATTGCAGGATAGAAATAAAACAGAAAGTAAGGAAAAATTGCAGGATAGAAATAAAAAAAAACAGAAAGTAAGGAAGAAAAGGCAGGATAGAAATAAAAAAACAGAAAGTAAGGAAAAAAAGGCAGGATAGAAATAAAACAGAAAATAAGGAAAAAAAGGCAGGATAGAAATAAAACAGAAAGTAAGGAAAAAAAGGCAGGATAGAAATAAAAGAAAACAGAAAGAAAGGAATAAACAAACAAACAAGGAAGAGAGAAACTAAAAAAAAAAAAAAAAAAAAAAAAAAAATGAGGAAAGACGTACGTACCATTAATTAACAGGTGAAGTGGTGAGGTGTGTCTGAGTTGGTCATGAAATAATCTGAACCCTGGCAACGAGCTTCATGATGTCTATGTCCAAGTATAAAAAAAAAAAAAAAAAAAAAAAAAAAAAAAAATGACGAAGTAAAAAGTCCAAAAAAATCTATAGTTGGTTGGTTGGTAGTTGGTAGTTGGTAGTTGGTTGGTCCCTTGTCTCCCAATAGCTGGCCCAGGGTTCGATTCCCGGGTGGGCGAACTTGGTCACAAGAAGAATAGAAAGTTACCAAGTAATAAGGTGTAGTAAGTTCAGGTAGGTAGGTAGGTAGGTAGGTAGGTAGGTAGGTAGGTAGGTAGGTAGGTAGGTAGGTAGGCAGACATTTAGGTAGGTAGGTAGGCAGACATTTAGGTAGGTAGGTAGGCAGACATTTAGGTAGGTAGGTAGGCAGACATTTAGGTAGGTAGGCAGACATTTAGGTAGGTAGGCAAGTAGGCAGGCAGGTAAGTAAGAGGTATGATGGAGTGGATGCAGGTAGAATAGAAGCTGGAAGGAGAGAAGGAGAGAGTCAGGAGAGAGTCAGGAAGAGAGAAGGAGAGAGTCAGGAAGAGAGAAGGAGAGAGTCAGGAAGAGAGGCTGACTGCAGAAAGAGGGAATTAAGGGAAACGGGAACGAAAGAGAGAAGAGAGGAAATGTGAGAGAAGTAAGACAGAGTAGGAAGGAAAGTGTGTAGATGGGAGGGAAAGCGTGCAGAAGGAAAGAGAAAAAAAATGTTGGGAATGACAGATTTGTGAAGTAAAAGGTGAGAGGAAGGAGGTAAAAAAAAGAAAAAGAAAACATGAGAGAAAAAGAGAGAGAGAGAGGATGGAGGGAAGGAAACAGGAGTATTCTCAAGGTCCCCTAAGCATATTACTTCCCTTCCTGCTTACACACACATACACACACACACACACACACTTTAGGCGGCTGCGGAGAAAGGCAACTTAACGCAACTACACACACACACACACACACACACACTTAGGCAGCTGCGGAGAAAGAAAGGCAAGCACACACACACATACATACATGCACACACACACACACACACACACACACACACACACACACAAACTTGGCCTCACGCTATCCTAAACAGCCACAATATACTGGGTACCCAACACACACACACACACACACACACATAACGCTACACTAAGTAATGCAGGCGAACTCAACAATGGGCACAGTCACTTATCATAAAAAATGTGTGTGTGTGTGTGTTATACCGTATACACTGTGTGGTGATGTGTGGTGTGGGATGGGAAAGTGTAGTGTGATGTGTGATATAGTATAGTGTGTGCATGGTGTGGTTTGGTGATAGTATAGTGTATTGTGGTAGTATGGTGTGGTATGGTATGGTGATAGTATAGTGAATTGTGGTAGTATGGTGATAGCATAGTGTATTGTGGTGGTATGGTGATAGTATACCGGTGGTGTATTGTGGTATGGTGTGGTGTGGTGTAGTGTAGTGTATTGTGGTATGGTGTGGTGTAGTGTAGTGTAGTCATGGGAAGGCTTGATATTACTTGGTGTAAACTCTGGCCTACGTGGTGGTATATTGCAGGCCTCGGAAAACTTCTCATTAACTTGGAGTCACACACACTAACTAGGCGGTCATCCAGCCAGCCAGCCATCTCCCCCAAACTCACCTTAAGGACCCTGTGATCGTGTTTGAGAATTGGGGGCTTCTGATTCCTCCTTACTATGCCACTAAACAGGTTCTTTCTATATGGATGGTGTTTCGTGGCAAAGTTTGAAGGACTCGTATATCTCCAATTTTCTGACTACAACACAGGGTCCCTTAACAATGTATTGGTCTACACAGGAGGCTCTTCTCTTGCTATAATAAGTTCACTCAACAATGTACAGCCACAATCAAATAACCATAAGTAACATAAGATTGAGAGTAAGGGAATAAATAGACAGAACATGAAGGAAGGAGGAGACGGGAGATAGGGACGAGAGAAGAGAGGAAGGAAAAGAGAAAACAACAGAAAGAAGAGTGGGAGGAAATTAGAAGACAATAGTAAGAAAGGAGGGAGTAAAGACATAGATAAGGGATGATCAAAGAAAACAACAAGGAAATGAGAGGAAAAGAGAAGTAAAAAAGGAAAGAAAAAATTGCAGAAACAGAGGAGAGAAAAAAAAAATACAGGCTACAAAAAAAATAATAACACGAGAATGAGGAAGTGGACTACAAAAAAAAAAAAAAAATAAAAAAAAAAAATAAAGAACGAGACCTAGGGAAAAAAAATAGTGTGCTGTTTAAAAGTATGTCTTCTGTACATCACAAGAAAAAAAAATACAATGTAGTGGTTCAGTCCCTCCTTCCTTTTATTTATTTATTATTATTATTTTGTTTTCATTATATTATTCCTATTCGTCTTGGTGCCCCTCCCTCTCTCTCGTGTATTTTTTATCTACCTCTCAGTCCTGCTAACTTTTCTCTAGGCATTCTCCAACTCTTCTTCCTCTTCCTTCAGCACCTAAAGCACTTCATTTGTCTTTTCTTTTCTTGTCCCTCTTCCTCCTCATTTGTCTTTTATTTTCTTGTCCCTCTTCCTCTTCATTTGTCTTTTATTTTATTTTCTTGTCCCTCCTCCTCTTCTTCTTCACTCTTCCTTCTGCTGCTCCTTCTGTTCCTCCTATTTCCTCTTCTTTCTCCTCCTCCTCTTCCTCTTTACTTTTCATTATACTGCTCCTCCTTTCCTCCTCCTCCTACTTACCCTTCCTCCTCTTCCTCCTTCCTCTTCTCCCCTTCCCCTCTTCCTCCTTCCTCTTCTCCCCTTCCCCTCCTCCTCCTTCCTCTTCTCCCCATCCCCTCCTCCTCCTTACTCCTCTTCCTCCTCCTTCCTCTTCTCCCCATCCCCTACTCCTCCTCCTCCTCCTCCTCCTCCTCCTCCTATTCCTCCTCCTCCTCCTCCTCCTCCTCCTCCCCTCCCTGCACCTCCAGTTCCGGCCTCTTGAGTTAACGAGGAAGGGTGCCTCTGCCTCTCTGAATGATCAACTTTTATCTTGTCACTCTTATTTCATTCTTTTAGTCCAACTCTGTCCCTCTGTCTCTCTCTCTCTCTCTCTCTCTCTCTCTCTCTCTCTCTCTCTCTCTTTCACTCTGTCTCTCTTTCACTCTGTCTCTCTCTCTCTCTCTCTCTCTCTCTCTCTCTCTGTCTGTCTGTATTCCTGGCTGTCTCTGCCTCAATTTCTCTCTCTCTCTTCGTGTCTCTCTCCCTGTATCTATCTATCTATCTATCTCTCATTTCCCCCCATCTCTCTCTCCCTCTCTCAAATTCTAAGTATTTTTTTTTTCTGGGACAATTAGCAAGGCAATCACCGAGTACCCACCCTTCCCCTTCCCCTTCTCCTCTCCTACCTCCCTTCTTCATCTTTTCCTTTCCTATTTCCCTCCTCCCTCTTTTCCTTTCCTACCTCCCTCCTTCCTCTTTTCCTTTCCTACCTCCCTCCTTCCTCTTTTCCTTTCTTATTTCCCTCCTCCCCCTTTTCCTTTCCTATTTCCCTCCTCCCTTTTTTTTCCTTTCCCACCTCCCTCCTCCCTCTTTTCCTTTCTTGCCTCCCACCTCCCCCTTTTACTTTCTTACCTCTCTTCTCCTCCTTGCTTTACTTCCCTCTCCTTTCTTCTATCCCCTCCATCCGTTGCTCTTTTCTTCTTGTCCTCTTGTCTCTTCCTTCGCTTCACACTCCCTCTCTACCTTCCTACTCCCTTCTTCACCTTTTCTCACCTTTTCCCTTACTCCAAACATACATTCTCACTAACTCCCCTCTCTCTTCATTCCCTCCTCCCTTACTCTGCACCTCTCCTCTCTGCCCCTATACCTATACATGTGTTCCCCACCACCATCTAATCTCTCTGTCTGTCTCTGTCTATGTCTACCTTGTGCTGCTGCAGATGAGCAAAGCCTTCATCTTTAATATATTTTACTCCCATTATCTGAGGGTCGATATTCTACCTCTCATGGTACAGTTGGCCAAAGGAATTCTTATACAGGTTATAATTATGGAAAGAGAGGTCATTATTCTGGAAGTACTGCCGTGAATGGTCTAACAAGCGACTCGGTGATTGCAAAACAACAAACCTAATAATAATAATAATGTTGTTTTGCATTTACGTAGTGTTATAATTTCTATATAGATGCTGTAAAAACTCGATAATAACAGCGTGTGTACGAATGAATTCTTGTACCTCGTTTGTATATAGATTTCTTTTAAGATTATACTCGATTATCTCTTCATGCATGTTCTGTTCTTGCATCCCCTTCTTGTCTAATATTCCTATGTAAACATCCTCGTCCTTATCTTTATCTCCTTCCTTGCACACTCTCGCTTCCCATTGCCATTCTTGCTTCTTATGCTACTTAACTCTTCCCCTCTCACCTTCTCTCTTCCCCTCTCACCTTCCCTCTTCTCCTCTCACCTTCCCTCTTTCTCTCTCACCTTCCCATCCCACCTTCCCTCTCGCCTTCCCTTTCCATCTCCAGTTTCACCTCTCTCATTTGCTCTTCTTTCTTCTCATGTTCCTTCCTCTTTTCCGTTCCCCACCTCACTCTCATCTCACTTTCCATCCTCTTCATTCACTCACCCACCTCTCCTTCGCTCTCATCTTTCCTCTTCATACCCTCCCTCCCTCCCTTGTCTCTCCCTCCACTCTCCTTCCTCCTTTCCATTCCACCTCACTCCTATCTCACCTTTCCTCTTCCTCGTTCACTCACCCTCCACCCCTCTATACTCTCACCTCCTCCTCCTCCTCCTCTCTCTCTCTCTCTCCTTCCTCCACTCTCCCTCTCTCAATAAGGAGGCCGTGTGAGCATATTTCTAGCCAGCGTTGTCATGGCAACATAAGAAACACAATTTCCAACAACAACACCAACAACAACAACAACAACTCGGCCTATGTTCAAGGTCCTACGGGCAAAAGTGGCTTATCAACCAGCCATGGTGGAGAGGGTAGGGTGGAAGAGATGGAAGGGGGAAGGGGGATGGATGGGGAAGGGGATGGAGGGGGAAGGGGATGGAAGGGGAAGTGGATATTGTTGTGGAGTTGAATAGGAAGATGAAAATGGATGTGGAAGACAAAGTATAGCTGTAAGTTATTTAAAGGGGGTAATTCACTTTTGTTACATTGGAGTGCCTTGATTCCTCCAAAGTATGCCAGGAAACAGAACCAGATTAACAAAAATAATGATGGCCTGTTGCTGGGAATAGTTTGGAGGAATCATTATCTTCCAAAATGCCAAATATACCCTCCCCTTAATTAACGTAAGAGTAAATTTCACCGAGTAGACAGACACACCGAAGAAACGACACCACCTGAATAATAAAAAAGTTCATAAATTCGAGTACATAGCCAAGTTCATATAATTTCCTTTGGTGACTGAGGAGCGTGGAGTATCATTTGGTTGTGTCACTTTGATGAAATATCGTGAGTGAGAGCAGAGCAGTATAGGTCCATGGTGGATAAGCTGAGAACGTTGAGAAGTGTGTGTCAAGGTGGGAGAATTGGCAGGATTAGATACACAGAGATCCGTGAAAGGTGTGCCATAATCCTATCACTTGATCACAGAAGGGAGGAAAGTGTCTGAGATGGTACATATTGGCATGTGGAAAGAATGAATGAATGAAATCAGATTGGTGAAACAGGAGAAATAGGAGAAGTAGATTATGAAAGGCAAAGGAAACGGGGAAGACCTATAGAAAGAGATGCTATATAGATGATTATGGTGATGGAGTTAAGGGCGTGTGGTAGTAGGGGACAGGCTTGGGGGGGGGGGGGGACTGGGGGGTTGCAGGAGTAGGAGGACAGGCTTGGGGTAGGTAAAAAGCCTGTCCTCTTATTCCTGCACCCCTCTAACCCCACCAAGCCTGTCCCCCTACTCCTGCACCCCCCAAAACCCCTCCAAGCCTGTCCCCCAATTCCCACACCCCCTTAAGTGTGTAAGACATGCTGCTTGAACTGGAAAAAAATGAAGAAAATGAACTTGTGTGTGGATGGTATAGAGTGAAGAGGATTTGCTGGAAGTGTACAGTATATTGTGAAGCCAACCCAGTCATACAGTAACTTAAAATTGCCATGGAGTATCTTATTTCACCTGGGGTATATTAATTAAAAGACTTTGTCGATCCAGGTCTTTGTGTGTATGTATGTGTGTATGTAGTGGTGGTGGTGGTGGTGGGGAAGTTGAGTAGTTTGTGAGCTCCAATTATGATGCTGTTACAAACGCTTAATAAGCAAAACATGTAGAGCTTAATTGTGTGTGTGTGTGTGTGTGTGTGTGTGTGTACAGTATAGTTGGTAGGGAGTGTTTTGTTGTTGTTTGTGAGAGGAATTATAATTTTTTCGGATGCGTATCTGAGTGAGGGGAAGGTATTGAAACTTGGTTCGAGTGAGTGAATGATTGCCAGAGTGAATGATTGCCAGAGTGTGTGAGCTAAAGTGAGTGTGTGACTGAATGAATGAATGAATGAGTGAGTGAGTTAAGGAATGACTTTGAGTAAGAACGGGTGAATGAAAGCGAGTGATAAGAAGACAAAACGATGAGACTGTGAGTGAGTGACCTTTCGACCGAGTGCGTGAAGGAACGAGTGAATGATTAAAAAAAGGCCCTGAAATGAGTCTTGGAATTGCCTTAATTTACATGTTATTAACGACGACAGTTTGATGAAGTCTTGGGGAAGGTGACGGTAGGGGTGAAGGGGGTCGTGGTGGTGGTGCTGGTGGGGGTGAAGGTGACGGTAGGGGTGAAGGGGGTCGTGGGGTGGGTGGGGGTGAAGGAGGTCGTGGTGGTGGTGGTGAAGGTGAAGGAGGTCGTGGTGGTGGTGGGGGGGGGGGGGGTGAAGGGGGTCGTGGTGAAGGAGGTCGTGGTGGGGGGGGGGGGGGGGGGGGTGAAGGAGAAGGAGGGTCGTGGGTGGGGGGGGGGGATTTGGTTGCTCCAGATTTACCAACACAGAACTTCCCCTCTTAATCACAACAAAATATTATATCACCATTATCATCTACATATACCAAAGTCTATTTTCTAACTCCAATGTTAAACCTTGCTATACGATAAAGCCATTTATTGATTATGCTTCGTATTATTCTATTCTGGTTAGCTAATCCGATAATACTTACATAATATTGTATACCTGTAGTTCGTATCTTCGTGGAAAACCTCTCTATCCTTCCTTCCTCCTGACTTTCATTTTCTCTTAACTATTAACCACCCTAACTTACCTTTAATTAATGGCTTAACAACTATTTATTAAACATCTCTAACTGCTTCCCTTTGACTCTCCTATTACTTTAACTATGCCAAATAACTTATCTAACTCTCCTCCACTACTAATATACTAACCTTCATAACTCTCCCCCCTCCCCTCTCTCCCCCTCTACCCTCCCCCCCTCTCCCTCTCCCTCCCCCTCTCTCCCCCCTCCTCTCCACCTCTTCTCCTTCTTTCCCCTGATCATTATTAAACCTCCCTAACTCTTGCTAACAGTATTGCCCTCTTGCCCCTAGGGACGCGGCTGACCTGGAGGTGGTGGTGATAGACGGCAATGACCTGGTGGGACCTGACCCCTTAGCCCTCGTCGACTCCTACGTCAGGGTCTTCCTACTACCTGACAAGTCCACCAACATGCAGACCAGG
The DNA here is from genome assembly GCA_034508575.1 of Petrolisthes manimaculis. Classification (NCBI taxonomy): domain Eukaryota; kingdom Metazoa; phylum Arthropoda; class Malacostraca; order Decapoda; family Porcellanidae; genus Petrolisthes; species Petrolisthes manimaculis. The sequence continues at coordinate 21,338 of JAWZYT010001672.1, forward strand.
GTAAGACCAGGAAGCTGTTTTTGTTTTTTTACATGTTTTAGTCTAGCTATTTGTTGGAGTGTCTGTTTTTATGGAGAATTACCGTATGTCTCTCTCCACACTCACTCACTCACTTACTCACTCTTCTCACTCACTCTCACTCTCACTTTCACTCTCCCTACTCACATTCACTCACTCTCACTCTCCCTACTCACATTCACTCTCCCTGCTCACTCACTCTCACTCTCCCTACTCACATTCACTCACTCTCACTCTCCATACTCTCTCCCACTCTCCACACACTCACTCTCCCTCTCCCTACTCTACTCACTCTCACTCAGGATATAACAGACTGGGATTAACAATGTGTCTGTGTGTCTGTTCATCTTCTTCTTACCAAATATTCCTGCTGTGTTTTCGTTCTTTACATTTTTTTAAGACAATGTAATTATTATCTGAGGATGGGTCTCTCTCTCTCTCTATCTATCTGTTTACCTCTGTGTTCATGACGGTACATATCCTGATATAAACGTAGCTTATTCCTTAATCTACATCATCGAATACGAATAATTAAAGGGTCCTACATTATGGATAAATCTGGTCCAACTAACTTCACCAAACTATTTCAAGCAACAGACTACCATTATCTTTGTTAATCTGGTCCTGTTTCCTGGTATACTTTGGAGGAATCAAGTCGCTCTAATTTACCAAAAGTATACTCTCCTCAAAGTGTGGTGCTCATCCAAGTTTTAGTTTTAAGTCGCCTTTCGTATTTCGTATTTCGTTATAAAAAAATCCTTCATACTCGTATCATGAAATATTGTATACACACACACACACACACACACACACACACACACACACATATTGGTTGTAGTGCAGCTTGTGGCCACCAGAGGTCAGGGAGGGCGAGCCTGGCCTTCCCTCTCTCACAAATATTTATCGGTTTCTCTCCGTCTCACCCTCCCCACGGATTATTTCTTTCTGGCTCTCTTTTTCTCACCGCCCACTCTCCTCTTTTACCCTGTCCGTCTCTCTCTCTCTCTCTCTCTCTCTCTCTCTCTCTCTCTCTCTCTCTCTCTCTCTCTCTCTCTCTTGCTATGTTTATCTTTTACTTTTTTATTTATACATATATTTTTTTTCTTCAACAGTCTATAATTATACGGTATATATAATTTTTGTCAATGCCTCGGTTCTTTTTCTGATCTTATTACTTACCATTTCATTTTTTTTCGTTCTTTCCCAATTCCTCTTGTTTGTCACTCTTACCTCCCTCTCACGCCCCTCTCCTATTTTGTTCTGGTCTGTTTTCACTTTCCCTTCCCCTCTTCTGTCGGTCTGTCTGTCTGTCTGTCTCTCCTGTCCTAGTTTGTTATTTTATATTCTCCATTCGCTCCTTTTTTTTTTGCCCACGACCATCTCTCTCTCTCTCTCTCTCCTTTTTTTTCTCTCTCTCTCTACACACATGCAGGGCGTTTCCTTTCACCCTTTTTTCACACACTGTTTCCTGTCACCCTCTGTCCCTTCCTTCACACAGAGTTCCTCATCTACTCTCCTTTCCTCCTACATCTTTTTTTCTTCCTTTCTCCTTTCCTCCTACATCTTTCTCCTTTCTTCATACAACGTTCCTCCTCATCTACTCTCCTTTCCTCATTCTTTCTCCTTTTCTCACACATCGTTCCTGTTCATCTACTCTCCCTTTCTCACACATCCTTCCTCCTCATCCTCCCTCCTTTTCTCAAACATCATCTGTCCTCATCCTCTCTCCTTTCTTTCACACACTATTCCTCCTCTTTTCTCCTTTCCTTCACACACTAATCCTCCACATTTCTCCTTTCCTTCACACACTACTACTCCTCTTTTCTCCTTTTCTTCACACAATACTCCCCTTCTTTTCTCAGACATAGTTCCTCCTCTTTTCTCCCTTTCTCACACATACTTCCTCCTGTCCTTCACACAATATTGCCCCTCTTTTCTCTTGTCTCCTTTCCTTCACACAGTCGCCAGTGGAAACAATACAAGCTCCACCAACGAAGAAAATGAAAAATGTTCCTCCTCCTCCTCCTCCCGGTACATTTGGAAACTCAGTTAAGTGTAGACCTTTCTCTGAATTCTATAGACAGAGAGAGGTATTGAGGGCTTAAGAGTATACCTTTATCCTTTCCTCCCTCCCTCCCTTTCTTTTTCTATATTATATAAATAAACCTTCGGCTTCTTGTCTCCTGTTTATCCTCTTCTCTCCCATTTCATTCTCTTCGTTGTTCCTCAAACTGTTTACTTTGTTGTTCATACGTAATCTCTATCTCTTGCTCACTCTCTCTCATTCTCTCTCTCTCTCTCTCTCTCTCTCTCTCTCTCTCTCTCTCTCTCTCTCTCTCTCTCTCTCTCACTCTCTCTCTCTCTCCAATTTGCTTTCACCCGCACTCACATTTCCTGCTCCAACACCACTCCTTCCAACATCACTCCTCCCCTCACCACTCCTCCCCTCACCACTCCTCCCCTCACCACTCGACCCCTCACCACTCAGGACCCGCAATGAGGCGCCTTGTGGCTTGACCTGTGATCCCTCTCTAATGACCCAACACACACACACACACACACACACACACACACACACACTATCTCTCTCTCTCTCTGGAATAATACATCAGTGTCAATACGCAAATGTTTGAAATGTTCCAGGGTAAAGTGAGCATCTCTCTCTCTCTCTCTCTCTCTCTCTCTCTCTCTCTCTCTCTCTCTCTCTCTCTCTCTCCAATTACTGTTTCTCTGTCACACTACCATTATAATTCCAGCCTTCCCGTTTCTCTCTCTCTCTCTCTCTCTCTCTCACACACACACACACACACACACACACAGCCCATTTTCTTTCCCTGACTCTCCCATATCAGTTCCTCCTATATCATCTCTCCCTCACTCTCCCAAATACGTACATACATACATGCCCCTTCACTTTCTTTTCTCCCTCTCCTTAATCGATTCCTGATCCTTTCTCACTCTCCAAATAAATCCTTGCTCTCCTAAATAATTCAGCTTCCTCTCCCTATTTCAAAACATGATAACCTTCTCTCTCTCTCTCTCTCTCTCTCTCTCTCTCTCTCTCTCTCTCTCTCTCTCTCTCTCTCTCTCTCTCTCTCTCTCTCTCTCATTAATTTTCCTCCAGCCCCTCCCAATCTTTCCTGACATCTCACCATCTATCATCATTTCCTCTATCTCCTCCTCCCACCACACCTCTTTCTCTTTACTTCCCACATCCTTCAAACACACACACACACACACACACACACCCTTGCCTCCTCGACCCCCATCATGTACAGCCACACTCAAATATCCACCGACACTTTCCTTTCATCGTAGTAAATATCTTGGTAATAAAGAACAACACATGAATGTATATGATTTTGCAGCACCTCATAATAATGATAATAATAATAATAATAATAATAATAATAATAATAATAATAATTGATGGGGTTGAGTTGACATACGGTGTTGTTGTGTGATTATATTTTGATATGATACCGATTTATTTGCACGATGGAAGGAAAGTGTTGGTGGATATTATTTTGATTGTGGCTGTACGTAATATTGGTCAAAAGAATTCGTACACACGCTGTTGTTGTTTTCAAGGATTTACAACATATAGAAGAAAAAAATGCAATACAACTAAAATACAACTAACCATTATCATTATTATCATTATTATCATTATTATTGGTATTTGTTTTGATTTTTTTTTCACATTATTCCCTCTCTTTATTTCCTCTTTCTCCCCATTACTTCCATTTCTATCTCATTCACTCCCCTTCCTATTCCTCCTTCTCCTTCTCTCTCCATTTCCATCCACTCTTTATTCCTCCTCCTCCTCCTCCTCTTCCTCTACTCCTTCAACCACTCCCAAGTCATTCTTCCCTCTACTACTCCACGTTCCTTTCATTCATCCTCCTTTCCTTTATCTAATTCACCTTCTCCTTCCCTCCTCTGTTTCCCTCTTGTCCTCCATTCCTCCATCTCTCCTTCCCTCCCCTCCCTTCTTACATGTCCCCATTTTCCCTCCATCCATCTCTCCTTCCCTCCGCTCCCTTACATGTCCCCATCTTCCCTCCATCCATCTCTCCTTCCCTCCGCTCCCTTACATGTCCCCATCTTCCCTCAATCCATCTCTCCTTCCCTCCGCTCCCTTACATGTCCCCATCTTCCCTCCATCTATCTCTCCTTCCCTCCCCTCCCTTACATGTCCCCATCTTCCCTTCATTCACCCATTCCTCCCTCCTTCCTTCCTTCTTTCTTTCCTTCCTTTCCTCCGGCATCTCCACAACTCAATTGCTCTCGTCTTTTATGCCTCCAATTTTTTTCTCCCTCACTCCCTCCTTCCCTCCCTCCCTCCACATTTTCTCTCCCTTTCTCCATCAATCAACATGCACAGGCAATTCACTCCATCCCCTTTCTTAGGTTCTTTTAGTGGTCTTGAGTGTTCAGTGTGTGTTGTTGTGTTTTGTGTGTTGTGTAGTGTTCAGTGTGTGTTGTTGTGTAGTGTTCAGTGTGTGTTGTGTTGTGTTCAGTGTGTGTGGTAGAGTGTAGTGAGGGTATGATGGAGTGTGGTGTGGTTGTGGTGGAATGTGGTAAGGAGAGTAGATCGAAAGAATGTAGAGAAAAATACGTCGAGAGAGAGAGAGAGAGAGAGAGAGAGAGAGAGAGAGAGAGAGAGAGAGAGAGAGGTAGCGGAATGACAGATGGAGGAGAGGGAAAATGGAGAAGAGGAGGAGAAGAGGATGAGAGATATGTGGGATAAAACTGAAGGGAAGGGTAAGAGAAGCTTGAAACGAGAGAGTGGACAGAAGGGATTGATTGGGAGATGAATAGGAAGACAGGGGAAACGGGGGAGAATGAGGGGGAAAGAGGGAGAGGAGGGAAGGAAAAAGAGGAAGGGGAGGGAAGGAAAAAGAAATGAAGAGAGGGAAGGAAAAAGAGGAAGGGGAGGGAAGGAAAAAGAGGAAGGGGAGGGAAGGAAAAAGAGGAAGGGGAGGGAAAGAAAAAGAGGAAGGGGAGGGAAGGAAAAAGAAATGAACAGAGGGAAATAAATAGAGGGAGGGAGGGAGAGAGAAATGAATAGAGGGAGAGAGAGAGAAATGAATAGAGGGAAGGAGAGAGAAATGAATAGAGGGAAGGAAAAATGAAGGAGGAGAAGGATGTAGTGGAAGAAACAGGAGAGAAAGGAAAAATGGATGGATTGATAGGAATGAAAGAGTGTGTGGTTGGTTGGTTGGGCGTTTGGCTGTGTTGAGGGGATGGATAAAGGAAAGAGAGAGGAGAGGAGAAATGGGAGGAGGGGGGCGAGGAGGGGGGCGAGGAGGGGGACACAGCCAGCCAGAACCCCGCCCACCTGTTGCTGCCTCACTCACTCACTCCCTCCCTCCCCACTCTCACTCCTCTCCCCACTCCCTCCCTCCCTACTCTCACTCCCATACTCTGCCTTCACATTCCCACACGTCACACACACACACACATAAGTCTTGTATCAATCACATCGTTCTCCTCCTCGCATCATGAAGCACCTTATTTCATCCACCAATCCTTTTCTTTCTCGCCTCACTTAATTTAAGGGGAAATATTGTGTTGGTAAATCTAGAGCAACTAAATCCTCCAAACTATTCTAAGCAACAGAACAACACTATTATTTTGGCTCACCTGGGCCTGTTTCCTACCATATGTAATAGCCTACTGCAACGCTCACTTCACATACTCACACAGCCAGGCTCCCTCCTTCACTCAACACACCTTACCTCACTTCACCTCACTTCACTACACATACTCACTTCACATACTCACACAGCCAGGCTCCCTCCTTCACTCAACACACTTCACTTCACTTCACACGGGCGTCTTCTCATTTCAGGGCAATTTTTCTTCCTTTCAGGTGGTTTCTCTGGGTCCTACCTCCCTCCCTCTCACCTCTCCTTTCCTCTGCCTTCCTTTCACCTCTCCATTGCCACCCTATCACCACTCTTCACCCCCTCTATCTTCCTCTCACCTCTCCTCTCCCCGACCCCTCTTCCTTCCTCATACCTCTACTCTCCCTCTCCCTCTGCCTTCATCTGCCTTCCTCATACCTCTGCTCTCTCTTCCCTCCCTGTCCCCTCTCCCTACCTACCCCCTCTGCTCCCCTCCCTCACAGTTCAATACCTTTATCCTCCTCTCACCGACCGCACCCTTGGCCCACCACCCCCACCCCCACCATTCCTTCCTCTCTCCTCATTTCTTTACACTCATTTCCTTTCATTTCTCTTCCTTGCCAATGCTTCTGTCTTTTACCTACCTCTCTGTCATTACTTACCTTCTCTCTGAGGCGCCTCTCAAAAAAAAAAAAAAAAAAAAAAAAAATCTGGAAATCCTAACTCCTAACTCTCTATATTGTCTAACAAGGATTTAAGAGGGTAATAATTATATTTTAGGTACTTTGGAGTGCCTTGATTCCTCCAAAGTATGATAGGAAACAGGACCAGAATAAGCAATAAATAATGGTGTTCTGTTGCTTGGAATAGTTTGGAGGATTCAGTTGCTCCAGAATTACCAATACAAAACTTCTTCCCCCTTAAAATAACAACAAGATAGTACAGTGTCGCGCCGCTCATAGATATCGTAGTATTTTATCCCTTCTGCAAATTACGAAATAAGAAAAAATATAATTATCACATGCATAAATTATACCTTCAACACTGAGCGACCCCTCTAAGATACTCTATGTAAAACGAAAACAATTAAAGACGTCAAGAGATTTCACAATGTTGTCATACAGTAAGAGGTGATGAATACTGAATACAAAGGGAACTATAGAAGATGAAGGCGACAACACACATTCCCTCACACTCCTGTAAATTGTGTTCTTTGTGGTGGTGTAGCCCCGCCCCCCACCATTCCTGTCTGTCTGTCTGTCTGTCTGTGTGTATATAAGCATTTATTTATCTACCTGTACTGAGGCGGCGGGGCGGCGGGGCGGCGGCGGCGGCTGCGGCGGGGCAGCGGCGGCGGCTGCGACGGGGCGGCGGCGGCGGCTGCGGCGGCGGCGGGGCGGCAGCGGCGGGGCGGCGGCGGCGGCAGCGGCGGCAGCGGCGGGGCAGCGGCGGCGGCAGCGGCGGGACAGCGGCGGGGCGGCAGCGGCGGGGCGGCGGCAGCGGCGGGGCGGCGGCGGCGGCAGCGGCGGCGGGGCGGCGGCGACGACGAATAAAAAATAATAATAATAATAATAATAATAATCAATGTATATTAAAAATTGCAACTTTCAAAACTTCAAAAACGCTAATTTATGCATATTTATACAATTTTTAACGATTTTACTATAAAATGTGGCATCTTCACTACTCCACAGAGAGGTAGGTAGGTAAGATGTGGGTGGAAGGTAGGTAAAATGTGGGTGGTAGGTAGGTAAAATGTGGGTGGTAGGTAGGTAAAATGTGGGTGGTAGGTAGGTAAGATGTGGGTGGGTGGGTGGTAGTTAAGATGTGGGTGGAAGGTAGGTAGGTAAGATGTGGGTGGAAGGTAGGTAGGTAAGATGTGGGTGGTAGGTAGGTAGTGAAGATGTCAATAATTATATGGGTGGGTGGTAGTTAAGATGTGGGTGGTAGGTAGGTAGGTAGGTAAGATGTGGGTGGTATGTAGGTAGGTAGGTAAGATGTGGGTGGTATGTAGGTAGGTAGGTAAGATGTGGGTGGTACGTAGGTAGTGAAGATGTCAATAATTATATGGGTGGGTGGTAGTTAAGATGTGGGGTAAGAAGCGAGCAGCGCCGCAGGCAAAAGCACCCAAGGCGAAGCCGTGGCTGACGAAGCCAGTGCTTGTATAAAAAAAAAATTATATAAAAAAAAATTATATAATTTTTTTTTTATAAAATAAAAAAAATTATATTAAAAAAAAATTATATAAATTTTTTTTATATAAAATTTTTTTATATAAAAAAAAATATAAAAAAAAATTATATAAAAAATTATATAAAAAATTTTTATATAAATTTATTTTATATAAATAAAATTTTATATAAAAAAAATTATATAAAAAAAAATTATATAAAAAAAAATTTATATATTTTTTTTTTATATAAAAAAATTATAAAAAAAAAATTACATAAAAAAAATTATATAAAAAAAATTTATATAAATTTTTTTTATATAAAAAAAATTTATATAAAAAAATTTTATATAAAAAAAAATTTATATAAAAAAAATTTATATAAAAAAAAAAGTTATATAAAAAAAATTTTATATAAAAAAAAAAAGTTATATAAAAAAAAATTTATATAAAAAAATGTTTATGTAAAAAAAAATTATATAATTTTTTTTTATATAAAAAAAATTATATAAAAAAAAATATATAAAAAAATATATATATAAAAAAAATTATATAAAAAAAAATTATATAAAAAAAAATTATATAAAAAAAAAATTATATAATTTTTTTTTTATATAATTTTGTGGTGTGGGTGTGGGTGTGGGTGTGGGTGTGGGTGGGGGTGGGGGTGGGGGCGTGGGGTAGGGGTGTGGGTGGGGGTGGGGGCGTGGGGTAGGGGTGGGGGCGTGGGGTAAGGGTGTGGGTATGGGTGTGGGCGTGGGGTAGGGGGGTGGATGTGGGTGGGGGCGGCGGCGGGGCGGCGGCAGCGGCGGCGGCTGCGGGGCGGCGGCGGCGGGGCGGCGACGACGAATAAAAAAAATATTAAAAATAAATAAATAAAAAATAATAATAATAAAAAAGTTAATTAGAAAAAAAATAATTAATAAAAAAAAAATATTAAAAAATATATATATTAAAAAAGAACAATTAAAAAAACTAATTATTAAAAAACGGCGGCGGCGGCGGGGCGGCAGCGGTGGGGCGGCGGCGGGGCGGCGGTGGAGACGACGAATAAAAAAAAATATTAAAATAAAATAAATAAAAGATAATAATAATAATAATAAAAAAAGTTAATTATTAGAAAAAAAAAATTAATAAAGAAAAAAATTAAAAAAATATATTATTAAAAAAACTATTAAAAAAACTAATTATTAAAAAACGTCGGGGGATGCGGCGAGCGAAGAGAGCGGCGAGCGGGGGCCGAGCGCAGCGAGCAGTGCCGCAGGCAAAAGCACCCGCGGCGTAGCCGTGGTGGGTGAAGCCCAGTGCTTGTAATAATAATAATAATAATAATAATAATAACAACAACAACAAACGTATTATTACAAACTACAAAATAATATTACATTTACTAATACATCGGTGTGGATATTGTTGCTTTTCTTTGATGTTTCTGCCATTACAACAACAACAACAACAACTGAGATTGGATGCGTTGGTATTATCTGGTCAGAACACCTGTTGCTCCTGGCTCCTATAACTGTACATGGGCCAGTATCGATGTTAGTATGTATGTATGTATTAGCATATCCTATTCACCTTTACAGTTTTCTGAAACCAGGTAGAGCGAAGCAAGGGAGGTAAAGGTGGAATGATGGCTGGAGGCTCTGTACGGTGTGGTGGAAGAGGTAGTGAAGGTATAATGTAGAAAAGGTGGGATGGTGAAAGAGGTAGTGAAGGTATAATATAGAATGGTGGGATGGTGGAAGAGGTAGTGAAGGTATAATGTAGAATGGTGAGATGGTGGAAGAGGTGGTGAAGGTATAATGTAGAATGGTGAGGGTGGGAAAAGGTTACTAAGGTAGGAAAGGTATAAGATATGTTAGAGAGGATTTTATGATGTAGGTCAGAAAGATTGAGGGTAGGCAGGGTGAAGTCGGCAGGGGAAAGTGGGACAGGCAGGCAGGTCAGGGTGGAGCAGGTCAGTTCAGGGTAGGGTGGGGCAGGTCAGGTCAGGGGGGGGAGGTCAGGGTAGGGTGGGGCAGGTCAGGGGGTGGGGGGGGAGCAGGACTAACAGAGAGGAACGCCAACTGAGCCTCGGCTATCGATCACACAGACAGGCCTGGTAGTGGTGGTGGTCATTATGGGTACAAGCTGCTCTCTCTAACTCCCTCTACATTACTCTCACACACACAGTCATACCCTTACTCTCTCACACACACATACAATCACTCTCACACATACACTATCACTTTCACACATAAACCGTCACTCTCACACACATACAATCACTCTCACACATATACTATAACTTTCACACATATACCCTCACTCTCACACACATACCCTCACTATCACACACATACCGTCACTCACACATATACCGTCACTCTCACACATATACCATCACTCTCACACATACACCATCACTCTCACACATACATACCCTCACTCTCACATATACACTTTATACAGTCATACCCTTACTCTCTCACACACACACCGTCACTCTCACACACACATACCATCACTCACACACAAATACCATCACCCTCACACACACACATCATCTATCTCACCCCCGTAACATAATTCTCACTGTCTCCCAAACTGTGCTATGACATTGAACCTGTAAATCCAGCCTTATATTAGCCTACTGAGAACATTCCACGTGGTGTCTGGTATATAACTTCAACGGTGTTTTACAATTGCATATATGTATAAGCAGCTATAGTATTCAAAATGTACGAGTTTTGTCCATCCAAGGCTGTAGAAAACAACTATCCAATATTACTTTTATCATCATAATCTGAAACTCATCCTTCATCACACTATACGTCCCTTGGTCTTTAGCGTAATTGACATCTTTCTCCTTATTCCCTGTTAACTTCCTGCCCTCACCACCCCTTTACTTCACACACACCCTCACCCAATTCTTTCAGCTATACACCCTCACTCAAATTTTTCAGCTATACACCCTCACTCAAGTCTTTCAGCCACACCCTCACCCCATTCTTTCAGCCACACCCTCACCCCATTCTTTCAGCTACACACCGACCCCATTCTTTCAGCTACACACCCTCACCCCATTCTTTCAGCTACACACCCTCACCCCATTCTTTCAGCTACACACCCTCACCCCATTCTTTCAGCTACACACCCTGACCCATTTTTTTCAGCTCCACACCGTCACCCCTCTCCTTCAAACATACACCCTCACCCCTGGCGCCAAACTATGTAAAAATCACTCGTCACAAAAAGTTTTCATTCACAATGTGTTTTTTCTCTCTTTAAAACTACCTTTCAATCTTACAAATACTGCTTTTATTCAATCAATGAACGCTCTGCCTTTCTCTCCCCACAGGTGTGTCGACGCACCAACAACCCAACTTACCGTGAAAGGTTCCTCTTTGCTTTGGAGGAGGAGGAGGTGAGGGTGCGGTGCCTAGCCTTCTATATGTATGCCTCGGACAAGTTTACCAACACACTTATTGGCGAGGTCACACTCAAACTCGCAGATCTTGACTTGTCTGCACCTGCCTCCGCTCTCCTCACGCTCACAGACACGGGCCAGGTGGGTGAGGGTGCATGGGTGAGATGGGTGAGGGTGGGTGAGATGGGTGAGAGAGATGATAATGAATGATAGCGTGGGAATATGATGTAATGTAAGATGCATGAACTCATCTCATACAATGAATAACATGAGCATGAGGTATGTGGAAATAATAAAATATGTGGAAATAATAAATTATGTGGCAATAATAAATTATGTGGAAATAATAAAATATGTGGAAATTATAAAATGTGGAAATAATAAAATATGTGGAAATAATAAAATATGTGGAAATAATAAAATATGTGGAAATAATAAAATATGTGGAAATAATAAAATATGTGGAAATAATAAAATATGTGGAAATAATAAAATATGTGGAAATAATAAAATATGTGGAAATAATAAAATATGTGGAAATAATAAAATGTGGAAATAATAAAATATGTGGAAATAATAAAATATGTGGAAATAATAAAATGTTTGTGTGTAATAATTGTACAGCACGGGAGTTAAAAGTGTTGTTGATTTGTTACTGGTATATTAATATTAGCCTATATATAAATAATAAATTCCCATTCATCACTTCACCACTCATCTTCTCATACCATTTTCCTACTACATGTATATACAACACTGTATGTAAAAAATAGCACTTCCATTCATTTTATTCATACATCTTCCCATGTCATTACCAATATACTTATGTCAGTACAGTATATTACATCCACCTATACACCACCACCACCACCTCTTACTTTATTTATTTACCTCTGTGCAGCGAGGTGTGGGTTATGGAGAGATCATGTTCTCACTGTCGTACCTGCCCACCGCTGAGAGACTGACGGTGGTGGTGGTGAAGGCTCGAAGTCTCCAGTTCTCAGGAGACAAGAACTCCGGGGACCCCTTCGTTAAGGTTGTATGCCACTAGTATTGTTGTACAGTTGAGGCACATAGTCCTTGAACAGACTTACCCTTACACCCTAGCTGATCAAGGACTACCGTATGTGCCACGACTGTACCTTTATTTGTACTACTACTGTTATTGTTATTGAATAATTAATATTATTTATTTCATTATTGTCACTAACCTTGAGGATGTATATACTGCTCAACCAGTAATCCCTACTTCTTCCTCCTCTTTTTCTCCATTATGCCATCCCTCCACCTCCTCCTCCCATTCCACTAACCCCTAGTCCACCAATCCATTCCATTGATGATTCCCAGCTCCTCTTTCCTTCTCCCTTACCAACACTACACTCGTCTCTCCAGTAACCCACAACCTGCTTCTACCACTCCACTCACTCCCAACCTACGTCTGCCTATTCACTATAACTACCAACTCATTATCTGTACTCTGCCCCTTCACTGACTCCATCCCCTTCTGTTCCCTTAATCACTCACCATCTCCCTCCATAAATTAACCTCCATTCCTCTCCCTCTGCCTAGCATTTTCTTCCACACATCCTCACCTTCCTAACCCCAAGGTGTTCTCTGCCTTAAAGGTGTATGTGCTGCAGAATGGGAAGAAGGTTATGAAGAAGAAGACGAGTATGAAGAAGGACACTCGCACCCCGGTCTTCAACGAGGCTATGATCTTCTCCGTCCCAGCTCCGGCACTACATGTGAGTTGCCAGCCAGGGAGCAAGATAAGGAGGACAGGAAGAGAGTGTGAGGGAGGAGTAAAAGGAGGAAAAGACAGGATGGCAGGAAAAGACAGGATGGCAGGAAAAGACGGGATGGCAGGGAAAGAGGGGACAGGGAGAGGAAGAGAGAGAAGGGGGAGGAAGGGAGGATAGGAAGAGATAGAGAGAAGGGGGAGGAAGGGAGGATAGGAAGAGATAGAGAGAAGGGGGAGGAAGGGAGGATAGGAAGAGATAGAGAGAAGGGGGAGGAAGGGAGGATAGGAAGAGAGAGAGAGAGAAGGGGGAGGAAGGGAAGAAATGTGATGAACGGGCATACAATACAAATACTGTACATGTGAGAAGGGGAGTGAAACAACAACTGTGATTTAAGGCTTTGTTACTAAGTCTTTCCACCCCAATATAATACAGTACAGTACAGTACATTATTTGGTATACAGGGGTGGAGTTGGAAGATTATAGAAAAGGAAGGGATGATCGGAGTCAAGTTACCCTACCCAGGAATCAAACCCTATAGGCCAGTGACTGTGAACCAAATGACGTACAGTACTGTACTGTACTCTTGGTGGGGGAACTTGCTCATATTTATTAATGAGACACTTGTGTGATTATTTGGGATGGGAAGATATGTATAGTACCATGTAGTATATTTAAATTGGTTTGAGGGAAGACAGACATCCCAGCATCATCATCATCATCACCTACTCTTCATCACATTTCCAAAATCATACACCTACTCCTATCACACCATCTCGCGCCATACAGTAAAGTACGGTACATCAAAACTAACTTTCCCTTATTTTCCATGTAGAATAGGTTAGTGCCTTGCTGTAAATTTAGTGTGGCTCAATGGTAAATATTGGCTTAACTTGATTATGTTATTTCAGAGTCTAAAAGTAGTAACTGTTGTTCACCACACTTTCAAAGTAACCAGACAATTTTCAGCACACTTCCAAGGCTACCTATCAAAGTAAACAATACAGTATAGCAGATCTGAACAGTGAGAATAATAGGCAGCACTTCATCCAGGTAGCAGTGTTGCTCCTTGGTTACTGCTTTGTATCAGAAAGTAACTCTGCTAACCTTGGAAAGAAGCCTTTTGCCCCAGCACCCATTCCACTGATAATGAGTTACGGCCAGAAGGGTGAAGCTGACCCCTCTTTTCCCTATTTCTATTATTATTATTATTATTATAATTTTATTATTATAATTATAATTATTATTAACACAACACATCACAATTTCTCCAACACTCCATCACCACCATCATTTACACACCACATACTTCAGAAACCCCCCCCCCCCCCAACTGACATTTTCCTTCCTCCTGTCAACAGAACATCCAGCTGAGGGTAACAGTGGCAGAGCAAAGCAACGATGGAGGGCCTGCCAAGTCAGTGGGTCATGTTATAGTGGGGACCCAGGCCACTGGAAAAGCTCTCTCACATTGGAACCAGATGATGTCTGCACTCAGGAAGCCCATTGGCATGTGGCATCCCTTGAGAAAGTGACTACCGTAGAACAATATCCTGGAGAGATATTGATACTAATTTAAAATTATGGACATATGACACTATCACTGGAGCAACATATGTCATCCTTTGAGGAAGTGAATAACTCTGATCACAGCCCTAGAGGAAGAGGAAACACCCTTTGAGAAAATTGTGGACTGATACTCTGTATATGATGAAGGTTCATGTAGTACAGTACATGTTCTGAACTAGATTGAGCACCTAAAAATGTGAGACAGACAAATATATTAAGCACAACCCACACAGCAAGTGGTTGAAACACCGGATGAAAGTATGGATAGGCACGGCACACAAGGGAAGAAACAGAGGATTTGCAATGCAACGCATAAAGGTACTGTACAGTTATGGACAAATAATTATTTACTGCATTTGATATCCTACATCAATCCAACAGTAGATAACAAAGAAATATTATGCATCAACCAATTTTTTTACTCGACTAATTCCAAATTCATAGTGTAAAATGAACTTTTGTCCCTGACAGTACAAGAGTATGCATAGGATATTGACATCAACATCCCTACAAGCCCTGGTATAGCAATTAGCCTTATATAATAACAGTTAAGCGGTGGCTGGTGAATGAAGAATACAGTAATAGCATCAGGATGTTTGAGCTTACAGTCAAGTGATTCTCTTCATGAAAACATTATAAATACCTAATGTTTCCTCCTTCAAAACAAATGTATATAAATTACCTTACAGAAAGTTGCCAATACATGTACTGTATGTGCAACATGTGATTTCTACATTATTGCTGTATGATCCCTATCCATTCCACAGGCATAAAACTTTCTCTCATGATCATCTTACACCCGCAACCGAACACAGACAAACTGGTCTTTCTGGATATCCTGTCTCTCTAAGACATCTATTGTACACATTTCATGTCCATAGTAAACTCTACAGCATACCCAGGATGCACACATCATGAACTATAAATTGGAAATCAGGAGAAGGAACATTAGTAATACTATATCTTGTGAGTACAGTACTAAAGCAAAGGGCTTCATTAAGGGTGTGTGAGAGAAACTGGTCCCTCGTCCATCAGGTTCTATAGTGAACTCTAATACAAACCTATTTCCATGTGATATAATTAGTAAACCACAAGTGTAACAACATACTTGTACAAGGTACTTATTGAAAAAGTAGGATATTTTGCTTTCAAAAGATAGTTTTGGTTTTCTTTTAATTCACAAAGAGTTACAAGTCACACTAATGGGTTGCTCAGGTAGATGAGTGAAGTTACTGCAACCAGGAGCATGGAGGAGGTTACCTAAATCCAATGACACTCCAGAACATTATTATAATGGTTCATGATCCTTCTCAGGGATCCCTTAGTTATACTAATTAGTTTAACTTTTTTTCACTGAATTATAGTTCAGCAAACCTTCGATATGTTCTGGGATTTTGAGCAATTGTACTGGGAGTGAATTCAAGGATCAAGATGCTTTGATCCAGTATAAAAATAGAGAGGATTACAGACAAAAACTTCCTAATGGTATATAATATATTAGGACACACATACATTGAAATTATACAAAAGTTAGGACAATCAGTGCCACCACATGTAGGCTATACTGTTAAGGCCCGTCCACATAATCGAGCAGTGCTCGCGAACATAAGCGAGCTGTTCGCCTGTTGACGCGCTTAATGCTTGTGCACGCGGCGGACACACTTGTTGTGGTGTCCAAATGAACATGTCTGACCACTGACCAGTCACAACCGGGCAAATGGTCGAATGGGTTGTGATAGGTACTATAATTATGGTGCCTAATAAGAAGGAACGCATTTGTATAGCGCTGTGTAGCATAATAATTGCTATGTGCGTGAGGAAGAAAAAGAACACAGTGCAGAAAGACAAATGATGTAAAGACTGGCTAATACTACTGGGTAGCCGCAGTGTTCGGTGAATTCAAACCACCACCAGCACGGGCAGTTTGCTGGTGTTCTCGCGAACAAAAGCGGTAAGCCCGTCGACAGGAAAACAGCTCACTTGTGTTCGCGAGCACTGCTCGATGTATTACGGAGCAACAAGAATACTGTGAATAAAAATGGAACTGTAAATGAAATAGCTATGAATCATGTGGATTTAATGTGCTGTTATTAAATTTGACTCTGCTCCATAGGAAAAAAATAAGGAATGTGGTAGGTAGGTTCTAAATGTTGAACCTTGTTTCCCAGGGAAATCTAAACCAACGGGGCACCCCTCATTTAATCCCTGTTGTAAAGCGCTTCATTATGTGATATAGGAAATAGCAAGGGAAGCCTTAGATTATAATCCTATTCATCAGATTCACACATTCAAATTTAGGGCTTCTGCAGTGATACCGTACAGACTGACGCAGCTACAGTAATCAAGTCTTTCCTAGGTACAGTATACAAGTACTGTACACATTTCCTGTTGACAGGTGGAAATATTTAGAGATAGGAAAACACAGAATAAAACTAAAGTTCTATTGGTCTCTGATATGCTAAAAGTGTGTTGAGATATTAGAGTCCTAGCTTCATCCTGTCCTTCCCTTCCATCCTGACTGCTCAGTTAGGCCACAAGCAGCATTAGGGGAAGAATACACTTTTAATACTGTACATTGGAGTACCTTGATTTTTCCAAAGTAGGTCAGGAAATAGACCAGGTTAACAAATATAATGGTGGTCTGTTACTTGGAATACTTTGTAGGAATCAGTTGCTCCAGATTTACCAACACTGTATCTCCCCCTTAAGTCTGATTGTGAGCAGAGTAAGGTGTGAAGGTCTGCAGTGTTACAGTGCACTACGTCTCTACCATATATATTACAGTACAGTATCTCTCCTAATACTGTACATCCCTTTTCATACTAACTCGGACAAGAGATGAGTCTTTTGTAATGGAGTGTACATTATTGCTCGTTTAGTTTAATTTTAACGGCGAAAGATACTGCAGTGACACAATTAACCATTTATCATCATCATGAAGTTATTGAACAAAGAGTAGAAGAAAGTTTCCTAAGATTATATGGGTACATAGAAAGAATGAATGAAGGGTGGTGAAAAAAATATAGGAGAGTGATTACGAGGGAAAAAAGAGATACTGTAGCGAAGACCGAGGGGAAGGAGAAATGAGAAAATTTGTTTTAGAAATGAGTGAAGCAAAAGAAATTGTGCATAATAGAAAAGAGTAAAAGAGATTAACCAAAATTATGATGGGCTGGTAGTCTATATAAAACTTGCAATTTCACAGAGTGGCTACTTTCACCAAGGCTAAATGAAGGAACTTGTCATGAATGTAGGTATGCATACTTTACTTGTAGGGAGTAGCATAGACTTTAGTGGGCTTGATAGAAGAAGTGAATATGAGTGTGGTCCATTTACACAGGTAGTCTGTACCACTCTGTCTTTTCTAATTTTCTTTTTTATCCCTTGGTCTGACACTCTTTGAAATAAGGGATATAGGATCTTGACTCTTGATGATGATACCTTTAAACAAATGGTTATTTTTCTGAACATTTTGCAATGTTTGGAATTCATTCAAATAAATTATACACATCATAATCCATTATGAATGAAGTACAGTAACTGGATTATTTAAACTAGTAGTAATGTGAGTGCTTCCCTCCAATATGAAATACAATTTTGTCTTAGAATAACATGCAACAGTTGATAACCATTGTTTAAGGGTTAAAATGTAGTGTTCCAAAAGATAAATTTTTTAAACCTAACTCTCTCCATTATTTTATACTGCTCAATTCTTATCAATTCTATCTGCTATGTTTAATACACACACATATGAGGTCACTTAAAGGTACAGTACAGTGTATCAATCTACGACTGTAGTCTGATCACCTTAACTAGGAGTATGGACTTAAAACAAAGGAAGGAATATCAAAGAATGAGAAAACTATCTCTGAGCAGACATTCCATGACCCGCTGATACAGGTACAACAGAATGCCTTTTGGTTCTCTGCTACAATATGTACAGTCTGTCGATGTTCTAGGTACCCCACCCTCACTCAGGGACACGCAGTTTTATATGGTAACACCTGGAGTAGTAAGCAAGTAAGCAAGGTTATAATACACCTGATATCAGATCGACCAATCATAGTTACTGTAAGATATCCCTGCTTACTACTCCAGCTATTACCAGATAAAATTGTGAGTCTCTGAGAAAAGGTGGGATACCTGGAACATTGACAGACTGTACTGCTTACTGTGGCAATGATTAATGACATTTATTCAATATACAGTTTGTCACTGTATCTGCAGCATTGGTCCACAAAGTAACACACACATCATACTGTTGAATTTTGTACTTCAAATACAGTCATAATGTACAGTTGCCAAAAGAGGAATTGCTACAATTATTGATAGGATATTAATGTCCATAGTTGTTTGTAGGGATCATAAGTATGTATTACAGAAGAATATGTATATTTCTTTCTGTTATACAGTACATGCTTATAGTCCCTACAAATAGTTGTGGATATTACTATGGTTAAAGTTCCATCAAGATTTGTCACAATTTGTCAACTGTACTTGTACTTTATTGTAAAAGTTGGCACCACAGTTAATGCCAGCCTCTTGGATACTCGACACCAATACATTATCCCATACACATTATCAAGTGTGAATTGTGATGAAAACAAAATGAGTGTCAGGTTGAATAGCATTATGAACTCAATTTCTATAAGGTTAACCTCAAATATGTAATGAATTCCCTACTGTTCTAGGCTGAAATGACTGTATAGCACAAGACCCATGTTGTGGCCAGGATATGAACCCACACCCCTAGGTCTGTGATTCTGAGTGTTGAAGCTGTTATCTTAAGTTATGAGAGGAACAAAGAACAGTAGATTAAGCAAATGAACACACTATTAAAATATGTTGTAAGCTGATAACATCCTCAGCTCCAAGCACATCAGTTAGTCAAAAAACTCTGCTCTACAACAGATCTCAGACTAACAGTAGGGCAAGAGCCTAGCCTAGCCTCTGGGTTGATTAATATTAACACCTTCCACCCTATTATTCTGGCATAATATTGTATCCAAAATTTAAGATTTTCTTAATCAGGACAATGAGCTCCGAGGCTATAATGCACTGCAAAATACCAAGATTGGTACAGACATTCAAAGCTCAGCTAGCAACTCAACTCACATTCCATACTGAGTCTGTGATTACTACATCAGCAACAAGCTGCAACACATACTTAAACAAAGGAGTTGGGTTTGGATCCAGCAATGATCCAAAATTGGTAAAGTTATTTTAATCTAGAAATTTGATTGAACTCCTACTCCTTGCAGAGCTCTGCAACTACTTCTGTAGTAGGTAGCCATAACACTAATCTGAGGGTTTGAATGTGGACCCTGGAGAAAGTGTAGCTTACAACGTCAACGTGTGGTCAGGAGTGATCACCACCTGCCCTCGCACGCACTGCCTGTGTCATGCACCTGCACTCCTCTGTAAAATTTAGGGGCTGGGCCAGGATGCACCATTGCCTTAGAGAAGATTTCATAAACACTTCTCCACATTCCACTGTTGCTGAGTGGATAGGTTTTGCTACCCATGAGTTGCCTAAATTTTCACTGTCCACATGAACCAATTCCAGATCTGTATGCAGTTAGTATCTTTGAACTTTATTCTACCATGATGTTTCAGTTTCAGCCTGAAATATAAAGATTTCTTTCAACTTTTAAGTACTGTACAGCAAACATTTTATTCTACTATCTTATATGCTTGGGGCAATAGTTATGAAGGCTTTGGTGCAAAGGGGTTATATTTAGTCTCTCTTTTCTAGCTCAAGAAAGAAAAGCTGAATTGTGCGAAGTATTATTACAAACTCTGTCCGACTAAGACATTAAGTGCATCTTGGGCCATGTTCAGAAACATGAGGATGGCACAACTTACTCTGCTGTCTAGACTAAATATGGATTCCTCAAATTCTTTTGAGATATTATTCTGAGTCTTCATGATACAATGTACAATATTCCTATGACTTTAAAATGCTTCATCCTAATGTATCATGTTGTATATCAAGGTATAATCACCTATGAAAGCCTGAAGGGTTATTGTACATTAATCAGTATCTAAATTTTGCAATTGCTTTGACCTAAGTAAGTATTGTTGTGGCCTCCCAGTGTTAAAGAAGATGACCCTAAGACCATGTGTGTTGTTAGAGGTGTTCAATGTACTGTTCCACACTTGTCATATCATTCCTGGTGACCCAGCTTTATGCAGGTATAACTCATAGCATATGTACTGTTCTGTGTCTCGAATATGTGCCTCCAAAAACCTGCGTGTATATGAATGTTGTATATATACCGGTATATACATATATATATTCCTTTGTACTGTACAAATTATTGGCTGGAGGAGGTAAAAAGACATTTTGTATGTGTTGTGGGTGTGTGGGTGTGCGCAAGTGTGTGTGCATTTTGCTGTGTCTGGTCACAAAGCTTCAGACAGATGTATCCATTCATGTACCAGGTACCATATTGTACTATACTGCTAAATTATATCAATGGTCAATATGTATATTCTAAACTTAGGAAATTTCAAGTGGAAAGACTTTGGGATGCATAAAAGCAAGAAACTTAACCAGAAATATGAGTACTGAAGTAGGTGTGCAGAAAAGACAAGCTGGTACTGAGATGGATAAATTAGTCAGTTTTCAATGTGTTGCCATTATAATGTCTACAATGCTCAGTCAGCCATTGCTAGTGATGCATAAAAAATTATATATATAAAGAGCCAAGAGAGTGTTTGATCCAACAGCAAATGGTATTCTCACTCACCTGTTGTAAGTGAGTGAGTAGCAAAGACTAAGATGGCATCACACTGGAAGTTGTCCAGACTGTCTTAAATGTCTAGCCAAGCATTACTGTTGTGAAGGCACGGGCTGCATATCACATTACTGTACAATTATGTTTATACTGTTTGTGGGCACTAACTTGAAAATCTGTTAAAGTGCTGGCATTTAAACCCATTTGATGTGAAGTGTTTTAAACACTTATAGAATGCAGTGTAGGGCATGTGGGAGTAGAAATGGTAACAACCTTTGAGTGCTAGAGTGTAATGCTTAGCCAAGGGTGGGATTCAATTCCAGCTCTTTCAATGCTGTTTCATCATATTGAATCTGAATCAGGTATTCAAACTGGTGTGTCTCAGGGTAGTGGGAAGTATTTGCTGTTCTAAGTGTACAGGATAATAGCTTATGTGGTTATACATTAATACTTGTATAAAGCTCTATTATAATCCAGAGGGCTCTAACAGAATACATACTTAGGATTAATTTGCTGTAAAAATTATTGATATAAAATGACATAATTACGATAGAGTCAGTAACCATAGTTTCCAGAACACCCAGTTAAAGCTCAGGTCCCTTACTGGACAGAAGGTCCACATAGTCAACATCACAGGACAATGTATGTGTTACATTTCAGGTTGTGAAATCATTCAGTCCTCATTATTAGAGGCGTAACTATTTATGTACAGTAATTTTGTTATGTCAAAAATAGTACAGTACTCAAAGCTGGAGCAGGATAACCATCCCTGTTCCCAAATTAGTTATGTTCTTACTCACTAGTCAACCATCAGGTCATACCTTATTGCAGGTGTAGTACAATATTATGGTACAAGCAGTTATAATAACGAGGCATACAATTTGAACACGTATGATATTTGACATAATACAAGTGATATGGTATTATACAGCCAGTGAGATGTTATAAACACTTGGAGAGTTCCATGTACAAAAAACTGATCTGTCTTGTTGTTAACTAGTACTGTATAGCACATTGATGTGGGTTTCTGTATAGGAGATAAGAACCTTAACTTGGGTGCACTAGAAGGTATGTTTTCTGAATTTATCTTTAGTGTATTATACTATACACACAAAATACTTCAATAATATTATTCTGAACTAAAATTGCAAGTTCAAACAGACTTACACATACTAGACTAAGGTAACACACTAAAGTGTAAAATAGTCCTATCCTTATTGGCATTTACAAGGTGTATAACAATAGCATAAATTTTCATCCGGTATAATATATTTCCCCTTATACTGTAAGTTTTTCCTGCACACTTCTGTAAAATAATTTCCTGAACCACTAATGGCATTCAATACTGAATATAAACTACAATATAACACACTTGTTCACTGTTCTAACCATCAGACATGTCATCTTGCTGGCCACAATTGGTGACTAATCAAGTACGGTACCATTGGGTAATCCTGAAACACCTCAGTACAGAAGAGTAGTAAGATGTTGACGAAATGGATGGGGGGTGGCCTCTCTCAGACATTACATACCAGACCAGAACTCTTATATTCAACATCCCATACCATCATACTGTATGTTACACCAACATACTCCATATGTACTGTACTGTATAGTATTAATGACAAGGTCTATACCATAAGAAAGACAAAAGTCACACAGTATGTGGTATGGGAACATTGTATACACTCAGATATTACTATGAATAACATAATAAAATATTTCTAGGAAGGTACTGTTCCAAGTGGAATATTTGGAAGAATGGTGTTGTCTGTATACAAAACCATTATAAAAAATATAAATGTCCAATTTCTGGCTACTAGGGGCAATGTTTATCTAATAAAATCTATTAGAGTTAGTGACACCTGATCTACTTTTAACATTTAAACTCACACAATATTTCCAACTAGCATACACATGACACTACACACAACCATCTAGCATTAACTCTGCACATCTTACTAACTGATAGACAACACTCTGTACATAATCCATCCAGCTAACACAACACTACACATGAGTAGCTGTTGACACATAACACAATGCATCTTGAAAATGATGCACAATGCTACACTTACATAAGTAACAACTGATTACATCATAACTTAAATCACTTAAGTTGTTTATGTGTACAGTACATCAACACCATCTGATTTCGGTGATTAAAATGCTGCTGTAACAAAGTCACAAATACAATACAGAGTAGAACAGACTGAAATGGTTCCCTAACAAGCTGTACTTGGTAATCTAAATATACTGTTCAGTTCTTTAAACTCTTAGGTATGAGTAAATTTACTACAGTACTGCAAATTAAAATGCTTGGTAATAGCCAGACTGAATTACACAAACAAATAATTTTGCCTTTGTACTGATGATATTAATTTGGGGGTCCCTGATTGCATAATCTATAGCTAAATACCATACAGTACATTACTTCTTGTCTCATTTAAGTATCTTTAGTACATATACCCTGTACCTCCAATCCAATGCTACCAAATGTTGCCAATCTTCTTTTTCATCAAGTAGAATACAGATATTTTCGACTTGAGGATTTGAGGCAACATCACTTGTTGAATGAAGGTGGGATATTACTTCAATTATAAGAATCAAAACTCTCAGTACAGTACTGCCCTCAAATTTAATGGCAAAGGAAGATTAACCTTTTTTCTCATTTATCTTTATTTAATAGTTGCATCACTCATCCTTCTGTCACAAATAGAGTAGATATTGCTCTTCAGATATGTTGCTACATGTTTCCTCCCATTAGGAGAGCATGCAACACCTGCCAAGATACTGTAGTATCATCCCTTGCCTGGCCAACTTCTTAATATACTGTACCTTGTAACTAGTACACTGTCATTCATACACCTTTATACAACTGGTTAACTTTGGAATATTATACGAATCATTAATTTTTTCACTTACCAAGGATTTGCAAGCCTTTAAACGCAATCAATCTCGACAATTTAGCTAAATAACTTTGTTTTGAACCTCTTTCTTGAACTCTGGATGATTTCCCTGGGGGAACTTATGGTGTGCATCTTGTCATTGGTCTTCAATTTATGCAATCATGAAAAAAAATTCTAAGTGGAAAGCATGTAAGTAGAGGCAACTGAAATAGCCATTTCTTTTTCCAACATACAGTATGAATATTTTAACTACGGTAGGTTTGATATTTTCATGTACAGTAAGCTGATTCACATTCACAAGGGATATCAAGTGGCAAACGGTGGTTTAAGTGAAGTGGAGATACAGTACAGTAAATAATTCCTCTAAACCATACCACAAAACTTCATCTATATTAATGATTCTTATCCGTGGCATATAGATGGTTTGGAGGAATGTTAGCCTACATATTATCAACATTATCTTCCCCTCTTTGAGCAGACAAGACTAATGAAGGTTTTTTGCAATGGACTTTTGTAACCTCAACTTTGACAGTGAGCATTGGCACCAAAAACCATTTACTTTACTAATGGTTTCCTGAAGCTCCAAAAATGCCTACATAGAATCTCCTATATTTTTACCAACCCCATTTTTTACTAGTTTCTAGATTGTATACAGTAGTTTTTTAATCTCAGGACAATTAGACACTTGTAATTGATTAACTTTAAACCTGCTGCTTCACCATCAAGGTTTACATCAGTAATCTTAGTTCTGGGTTGTCACTATGAATGGTGTGACTGATTGATGTCCTTTCATCAGTTGGTAGGCTGCACATAAGCTTTCCTTCAGAGTCATGCATGCAAAGTAACAGTAGAACCCATGCAATTCTTCTCAACATGGTATTGTACATTTAAAGAGCATATCAACTATGTTTCACAAATATGTATGCATGAGTGACACCATCCAAAGTGAAGGAGTGGGACTAAGAGTACAGCTGTTTGAGTCCTGTAGTGCAACATTGGTAGGTTAGGTTTTCTATGGTGTTAGATATCATTTTCATAAGATGGTACTAAGATGATAATGTAAATTTTTCTAATTAGCTCACTTTGCTCCAAAGGTTATGAGTGATGACATTTATACCATGACAAATGACATGAATGAGAAAAAAATATGTCAGCCTAATATTATCAGTTAGTTGTCAGTGATGAACTTAGGCATACTGTATTGCAATCTTGAATACCACAAACATTTTCCTTACTCTTAACAAATATTTGCAGTTAGAAATTAGTTCAACTTTTGGATTTTATATACCGTCTAGATGAGAATATTATAGTTATTCAGATACTTAGGTCTTCTTCTTGGACAATCTACAGCATAATTATGATGATATTGCCAGCCTTCAGTTATAAAGGCCTTGCATGTGTATCATTAAAAGGTTATGTGTATCAAAATGGCTCAACACCTGCTGAGCTCAGATTTTAGGGGATATTCTAAGGCATCATTTATTCATGTAATATTTCCTTCTCTATATTTTTTTAACTAAATTTACAGCCGTTTTATTTTATTTACAAGAACAGTACAGTACCTAGAAAGAAAAAAAACTGAAATGTGTAGTGATGTACAGTACTGTTGAACATTATGAGGACTTTTGTGACCTAACCATTCAGTAATCATGGAGTTTACTGATGGTTTTGGTGAATAGGTACAGTGTTTTGTGCTAAAATAAACTGAAATGCAAGTGGGAGAAATCAAAGAAATAGTTACTGTATTATTATGAAATCACCCCATGGGATAAAATAATGATCTAGTGAGCTAAGTGACATTTTCATAGTTTCAGCTATGTACAGTATTTTCTTCCTCTTAACCACTCACCCCATTGGGTTCTGTAAGCCACACACACAATTCTGTATCCAAATTATCGTGTCCACCTACAGTATGTAAATTTGCCAAGTGTTTTCACCCAGGTGATAGTACAATGAGCTTATTCTTAGCCTCCTACGGTCCTATACATATTCCTTGAATTATGGTAAAGTCATCATTCTTCTGGATTTTCCTTTCTTGGAGAATTTGGAATCATACATCATTTTCCATGCTATTTCTATAAATTGATATTACTATAGTAACATTGCACATATTTCATTGTACATCACCTCAAAAAAAACATACCTTTACAATCTCACATTAGAATATATTTCCTGAATGTTACTGAAGATTCCTACTGGTTGAAGGTAAAATGTTTAATGACTAAGAAAGCCTTGTCCTGGATTCTAGTTCCCCAAGGTGTATAATATTATTCCCTTAAGAGTACTGTATCATGTTTGACTGACTGTTACCTATACTAACGACACCTCATTTTAGTGTCCTATAATATTATGACCTGTTACTTTTTTTTTATTCACTCAAATGGTACCCATATAATATTTGTTTGTTTTCTTGTACCACCCCAGTTCCAAATGCCCTATATGGCCTGGTACAGTACTAGTCTTGTACTGTATTATTGAATTGAATTTTGTAGTTAGCATAAATAACTCCTATCTCATCCTTATAGACTAATGGAAGACAGGGTTACAAATTACTTAATTACTTTTCACATGTTGGAAGTCCATTTCTGGCTGAATTTTACTTTCATCAATAATATCATTCTCATTTCTATTCACATTTACCACACACACAAAAAAAAAGTGAACAAATATATTATCATTACTTTTTTTTTGGCCTTTGTGTTCTGAATAGGGTGTAATGTAAATGAACGAATAATGCCAGCAGAAATGAAAGAAGTAAGATGTTAATTAGGTGCCTAATATACATGAACCACTGTGATTATAAGGCTTATAAGGCTACAGTAAATGCAGTTGTCAGGAATACATACATGAGGAGTGTTTGAACTTATCTGCTAAAATGTTTTTATGCTTGGGAAAGGGGCTCAGACTACTCTCTCCTGTATACCATGACATTACCCATGAGATAACAATAGTCCTGAAACCTCTTATGTTTTCCTAGCTTTACAATAGAGGAAGCCAGTGGTTACAAGTCTGAAGCACCAACAATAGATATTTCCTCTCCCTCCAATAGCTACATTTTTCGACCCTCTTCCAAATGTCCTTCTTATTCTTTTCTCTCCCTTCCTTGAACAAACACACGACAAAGAGACTGTTACTCAGACATTTGGCAATCCATCAATTGTGAACATTGCATGCACTGGTTTTTTTATGTAGCCTATTTACCTAGAGAAGATCAAGTACCGTAGGATAGGAGATTAGACTTTACAAAGGCTCTCACCATTGTAGAAGGTATTATGTAATGAGGGAAAAAAATTATTTTCTTATTGCAATTACTAAAGTTAAGTAAGCTCTATGAACTAAGGTAAGAATCTCACTTATGATAACATGTCATACCATTGGTACTCTACCTTTGGATTTTAAGCAAACTAGTTAGAATTATACCATTATAAAGTATCTGATCATTATCCCATGTGCAGAAATGTATTCCTACAGCTTATGAAAAAATATATAATTTCTTTATATCACTTCTCATCTATCAGCAACATGATTCATGGATGTTAAGAGACGGCAGCTGCTGCAGGTGAAATGGCTTCCTTAATCACACGACCCTGACTAAAATTGGTGTAAATGTACTACTGTATAAAGTCATGCACAAAGTACCCAGTGATCAAAGTACTGTCTACCATTCTTCATCTTAATATTATTTTGCAACTTACAGTTTTTCGGTTCTTCTTGTCTTCCTAAAAACCACATTTAAACGTACCCATGATTTAAACTATTTAAACATGAGTATACAGTATATTCCATGAAAACATTATCATATGTAATGATAAGAGGGGTAAAAAGAACAGATTTCTTATGGTAACTGTAAAGTTGGCACATTGTAGGCTACTGATTTCTCCAAACTGTCAAAGGAAACAGACTATCTCAGTACAGTATACTGTAGGTTGTGCGTTTCCTGACAATCAGTATTTCCCAAATCACAAGCAATATCAAGGATTCATTAAACTAATGTACAGTACTGTATTGGCTTATATATTACACACTGTTATGTCAAGAGTATACTATATGTGTATAGTTGTTGGAGAATAAGGGTAGTGAGAGTCAAGTGCCAAAGTATTACAGCATTGATGTTGACATACAGTATATGGGTATAGAGAATGTTAAAAGATACAGGTATCAGAGCACTGATGAATAAAAATGAGTTTGGGTATGGAGTGATGGGTACAGGGTTAGGTAAAGATAGACATACTGTACTGTATTGTATACCACAACAGTGATGGTAGAACATTATTGTGTGTATGGTGAAACAAAGAACAGGTGATGTCCAGGCACCTCTCTACATTACATGACTGTACCACAAATCTGATGTTATTGCAAGGTCACAGAAATTATATTTGACATTGCAGTTGAGTTCAACACTCATTAAGGTTGGCCAGAGCATTGACAAAAAAGAGAAAAAAAAGAGAAAAGGTCATACATTACAGTACTTAATTTCTTGGCCCTACTAATAAGATAGATCTATAATGTTGTGAGACACATAGTGTGGCAATGTACAGTACTTGGGTATTTGTGGGTAATAAGGCAGTTAAGTATTGTGGCTCTGGTGGTGATTAGTGTGCCAGGATAACACCCTTCATGGTACCACTCCAAACAATCTTTCACTGACACAACAACACAATGTTTTGTTTAGCTTTTTGTCCAAGCATGTGATTGGACTGGAATTAATATCATCCGTCACTTGAGGATATGCCTTAATTATTTCCTTCATAAACTTTACTAGTACTGTACAGTCGGCCTCAGGAATTCGTATACACCACTGTGACATCAAGGGTTCGTAACAACTAGAAAATTTAATACATTAATTTCCTAACACCAAATTTTTCTAGTAATGTTATTTGGTTAATACTTGAATCAGTCAGCAGAACAATGTCTGCAGTGTGTTCAGAATAATATCTCTATTATCCAATGCTTTGTGTATGAATTCCTGAGTCCGACTGTACATTAATATAACTGTACAAACAAAGCTTCAAGTATATATTACAAGTACACTATCTTGTTATTGTCACTATGTTTGATAAGATTACTCTTGCTGTTCTCCAACTAAAAGCCAACATATTTCTGGCTGTACTATGACAATTGTGCTATATCTGTTACTAATAAATACTAGTTAATCAAATAATATCCTAATGTTATTGCCAGTAAGTTGACAAGAAACACTACACACTGCTAATAGCTACTTAATTACTACTGTACTGTATATACTGTACATCTCTTAATTAACAAAATCTCAGGATTAAATTATTATGCATTTATAGAAGGTGAATTGGTACTACTAACAACATAATACTGAACACAACAGAACCATATTACTGTATATCCTTACATTTATAGTCCAATCGAATTGACTTAGGGTAAAAACAGATTACAGTATATCCACATCTGATTTTGACATGATTGATTAATATTACCAAGCATGTGATTTGCCGATGCATGATTACAATCCCTAGAATGAAGAGCCTTGACCAATTGTGGTTAGTCCTTGTAATGTCAGTTGTGGACATATCCTCAGCCAAAATAAAACAACTACCGTATATAAAAGGTATTACAAACTGACACAGCAGACCACAACTAAATGGACTTGGTGAGCAGAGAGTTGGAAACATTTGTGAGAGTGATGTGATGATTCAGTGTATAACTCCACATCAATGTTTTATTTGTATGCTGCATCAACTTAAGCTAAAGATAATGTAACAGAAAGCTCCATCTGGCATGTTTTAACAATTCTATATTCACACAAGCACTCTTACATGTACCCAACTACTGTATACATAATTACTGTATATGTATATACTTTAATCTGTACTCTGCTAAACACTCACACTACCTCGCCTATTCCTAACAACTATGGCCAAACTTTCTAAGCATCTTAAGCATCTAAACCTTCAAGACCACATTGTCAAATCAGACACATTGTTCATCTGTCTCAATTCTAAACACTTCTCGTATTCAGTATTTAATTCTAAACTTTCATTACAGTGGAACTGTTTAAGGTTTAAGTGTTCCATCTTTAGTGCATCTTGTCATATTTCATTACCGAACTATTTCCATATTATTCATTAGTCACAACCCAATACCCTCGTCAACGCTGCTCATCACAAAGTCGTACATTCCCTGACAATCCACAAACTTTTAAACAGAGGTACTTTGCATCTATTGTACAGTAATATGTACAGTTGCATATAATAATGAATTAATAATTATATGTACAGTTGGTAAAATATGAACTGCAACAAATTTGTGTGGAATGTTAAATATACAGTATTAACATTCACAACTATTTGTTGGGACCATAAGCATATACTATAATATAAAAGGAAATGTATATATATTTTCTTCTGTATTACATACTTATGATCCCTACAAATAACTATGTTACAATAATAAATTTTACGTTCTATCAAAAGTTGTCGCAATTCATACTTTGCCAACTGTACAAGAAACTGTTTTACCATAACAGTTAAAAAGAATAGCAATTTTCTGAGTACACCTGGTAGGCCTATTGTAGAGATTGCTCAGTGGTGGATTAAACCTTTGTGTAGGGTATTTTTTTTAATTGTTTATCCTCGATTAAGTATGTACAGGTATTCTATATTGCTTCATCACGAGTACTGTACTGTACCTTCTTCCTATACAGTATTCCTTTTCCATTTGAGAGTTTTAGTACATTATGAAATTTGTATAATTTCTCTTCCTTGCATCAGATTTGCAAATCACCAACTTCCATACTCCAAATGATGGCTAATTTAAAAAATACATGAAATCCACATTCTCATATACAGCATAATTCTTCTTGTTCCTTGTTGCTTAAGTTGTATATTATTTGTGTCATTTTCATATCCTATAATTATTGACTATGCTGCTTGCTACCAATAATTTATACAACTCAGGTTCACCATTCAGGATTTGTTAAGCTATAAAATTCCATCAGAGTGAGAGACCAAACATCATTCATTTAAGAAAATCTGAAACACCAAGGAACTGACCCTCTGAAACTCAAAATAAGTTTGACATCCATCTCATATGTGTCAACCAAGCCTGAAAGAATCGAAACTTTCCATTTAATATTCCAACACGTAGACTACCCATTTCACTTTACTCGTGGTCTTCCACTTAGCTTGAGTATATTTCACATAACATACTACAGTACTGTAGTTTTCTTTTACACTCGCTGTTCTTTTCGACAATCTTTTGACCTTCCTTCAATTTCCTCATTAACTCCAGTTCCCTCAAACCGTCCTGTGACCCATATACACAGTCCCTTATTCTTAAGATACCAAACCATTCCATTATTGTACTTCCCTCACTCTACTCCTTATTACCTAAACATTCCTGTCCTTACTCCTCAGTACCTTGACATTAATTTTCTCTTTTCCCTCGACCACTCTTCAATATTGAATCTCATTGAAGATTTCTATCCTTCACTTAATAATTCTCTGTTCACTCCACCACTCCATAATACCTCAATATTCCTCCTTCATTCTTTATATCAACATTCCTTCCTCACATCTCCATATCCTGTTACCTCAATATTTCTCCCTCACTCCTCCCTCCCTGCCAGTGCTCATGAGGAGACTGTATCAATAATTTAACCTCTGTACGTTTCTCAGGCCACACGAGGTTTTTCCTTTGTCATAATGTATGAGTAATGTGATATCATTTAATAACCATTAAAATAACTATACAGTAAATATATTTGATTTATTTACCTCCTTCGGGACCCTACAGTTATTATGATATAATTTTTAAGGTTGGCAATGTGAGTTGTGTGATGTGACCTGGGGTGAGGTCCCTGATGATAACAACACAGTTGTTGTTATCTTCCCAAACGGATCGAGTTTACCAAGGTTAAGGTGGTAATTCTCTTTTGGTACATTGGAGTGCCTTGATTCCTCCAAAGTATGTCAGGAAACAGAGCCAGAACAACACAAATAATGGTGTTCTGTTGATTGGAATAGTTTGGAGGATTCAGTTGCTCCAGATTTACCAACACGACACTTCCCCCTTAATTAAGCGAAAGGTTTATAAACACCGTAAATAATATATAAAACGTCACAGGATTATTGGACATTACTGATCCAGCCAATGAATATGAAGGTCAAGAATGAATATTAGTTACATTTTCTACTGGTAGGAAAAAGGGTGAAATTGGGATGATAATGTCCAAAGATTTTATTTGGAGTTTATGAAGGTGTGCGTTTCGTCGAATGAAGTCATGGTTCTTATGAAAGTACTCAATATAAATTTAGAGTGCATAATATTACACATATTGACAGTGGAAGTGTCACAATTATGGAGATATTACAAATGCATACTCTGTGTGTGTGTGTGTGTGTGTGGAATCTGAGCTCTTGTTAGATCACGAGAGGTGAGTCTGTCTACGTGTGTGTGTGTGTGTGTGTATGGAGTATAGTGCATGACTACAGGGAATATCTGTGTTGTTTCAAATGTGTGGGTATCATGTAACCTGTCTGGCTATTAACGACTTGCCATCTGATCTGTTGTTCCTCTAGTTGACCTTTGCTTTGTGTGTACAGTTGGGGAATAATGTATGTGAACACTGTTGGTGGCTTCTGGCAACATCCCCAAAAGTAAACACATCAATGAGAGAAAGTATTAATGAATTGAAGGATAATCTTTATTTCACAGTCTGTGGTTGGTCGACGTCAGCCAATATCAGTTATCCTTATGTAGTAATGAATAAATGTTATCTATTACTAATGTATTTATCACTGACATTGTTACCAGAAGTCGTCAACGGTGTCCAGATACTTTGTTCCCCAACTGTACATGTTGGGTCTGTGTTTCCTGAATAGATATGACAGAAGACAAGGTATTATTTTCCGTTTTCATCAACACAGTTTTCAAAGATCCAGTCGCCTGCATTTTTCCATGTTGACAGTGAACACAAATCGGAAGAACAAACAAATATCATGTCACGACAATATTTTACAGTGGGCTACAAGATTATAATTAAGTACATCACAGTCATACCATATTGGTCCAGAATGATGTATGGGAAAGCTTTGATGTCGAGAATACAGAGAGCAATACACGGATGCATCCTGTGCATATATTATACAAGGTTGGGGAACTACAGTATAGAAGGACATAAGGACAAAGGACATAGAAGGACACGTGAAAGTTACACAAGAAACCAGAAAGACGACATGGGTGAACTGCGTGAAAACTGCAAGGAGCTATAGAAGGACATGGATGAATTACAGGTATGAGAGTAGGGACTGAACCGAAAAAAAATAAAAACACACACACACACACACACTGGTACACCCGAGCTCGAAAATTCGCGACCACGTACACACTTAGATGTGTATGCCATTTGAGCTGGTAACATTTATTTGTGGAGGATTCAGAGTACAGTAGGTGAAACAATATTATAGTTTATAGAAGAGGGACATGCCACAATCTTTCACCTATATATACAATGACACCTTCCCCACACAGCGTTACCAGCTCAGATGACATGAACATTTGTGGACGTGGTCACGAATTTACGAGCTCGAGTGTACATTACTTACACAACTGTTACGTGGAGCCCGGAGGTACAGTTGGACACAGGAATTCGAGGTATAGCCCAAGTGAAAGAAGGTCAATTTCTCCCAATATCAAGTTCCTTAATGCCAAATAGGAGACACCAGGGGCAGAAGTCAGTATTGATGATGGTAATAAAAAGCAAGTACCTGATAATAGACACTGGTTACTCAAATGGGACAAGTATATTTCACCTGGGCTGTAGCACAATTCCTGTGTCCAACTGTACGTACGTATATTCTTACGGGTAGTTTGTTTATGCAGAGCCACGTATAAAGCCAGAGAGAGTGCCGGAGCCGAGACATTGAAATTGGAGGTGTATAGGGCCCAGTTCCTGACCTACTATACCAGGGTGAGCAAGGGAGGACAGTGTGTGCTTGTTCTGTATTTGTGTGGTGAGGGAGGGAGGGAGAGAGAGAGAGACTGTGTGTGTGTGTGTGTTTTGTATTTATGGGGTGAGGGAGGGGAGTGAGGGAGGGAGAGACAGTGGGTGTGTGTGTGTGGCTGGCGAGTCCTGCCAACCAACACAGTTCCGTCCTGACTTGTCCAGACTCTCAGGTGACCCAGACAGGCTGCGTCCACACCACGAGGCTAACAATTGCTGCCATGAAGGAGCAAGTCACCAATACACAGGTATATTACTGCACCATTTATACACACACACACACACACACACACACACACACACACATGTATACACACATGGACACACACACACACACAGTCACATACCCAGAAATGGATACACACAAGCACACACTAACTAGCTCACAAACACAAAGATACACTAAAACACACTTCATCGAGCCGTATTTCTTTCAACAGTGTCTAAATACTGTATCAATCTTCATTAATTTAGTTCAAGTGTATTTCCTTCGACTTTTGAAAATCATGATCCGTGCACGAATGGATTATTAAGTATGAAACAGATTCTTTGATTCAAGCGACGGTGGTGACGAATTGATTGGAGGCTATATACTGACTCCACCAAACAGTGCCAAAAGAAATGAGTAACCCTCGTAGCACAGAGAACAGTAGTGGACTATTTTTTTTACTCGGCAGCAACAGCATCTATTACCCTCGAAGTGCGAATGTTTTCTCACTGGTTGAAAAAAGAAAGTCTCGAGTTAAGCAAGAAACTAATATCAACACTGCTATGAAAATGGTTTATCACAGTATATCTTAAACTCTGAATACCAACGGTGGAACTTTGGAAGACAATAATCTGTCTATTGTTGGTCAAAAATGCAACAAAAAACATCAACAATGACATTCAACCTGCCTACGGTATAGTTGCAGAGTATAGTATATCCAACACTATTATATCGTGGGGCAGGAGGGTGTGTGGGGCAGGAGGGTGTGTGGGGCAGGAGGAGGGTGTGTGGGGCAGGAGGGTGTGTGGGGCAGGAGGGTGTGTGGGGCAGGAGAAGGGTGTGTGGGGCAGGAGAAGGGTGTGTCCAAGGTGTGATAATATGTTGTCGTGTGTCGAGTGGACTAAAACGGGTACCACACCAACTACTGTAAGTGATCCGTGTAAAGAGGTTTGCCTTCTTGCCTTCTGTTCTCAACTTCCTCGATAAAAAAAATTAATAAAAACAGTAAAAATAAATGAATGGATAACAAATATAAACAATTGAAGGACTGGGTGACAGGCGGTGGTTAAGATACGTGACTGTCACTACCAATAATCCGTGTGAACATCTCCAGGCCACAGTACCGTCCGAGTGATGGCAAGAAAAACAAACTATGAAATAAAAGGAAACCAAATAGTGACGGACACCAAGCTTCAATCTCTAAGCAGCCTAACAACAACAACATCATCGTTTTCAGGACAAAATGGGCATTCCTCCGTCCTCAGGTTGTTTTCAGAGTATTATAGGACACCTTCTACTCTGGACGAGGTAATTCTATTCTAAGGACGTAGAATGAAGGTTGGAGAACGAAGGAAGAAAGATGTAATGAGGTGATAAAGTTTTGATTGTTCTTTCATTAATTTTTATACACTTAACGAATGGTCAAGTCTTACTGTAAACATTTTCACTATATAGATAATAATTAATTTCACCTGTCAATGAGTCAACACAACACGTCTTCAATTCACTCCATTCATTCCTCTGGCTATTCTGCTACATACTATTAACTCCATACCATTTCCAGTCTTAGAAAAATATAGGTATTAAATCTTCATCAAAACACGAATTGTCGAGAGTCCATTACGAAAATCCACCACGCAATTTGTTGATAAATCTCCACTTGATCCTAAGATAATCGTAGCTCCAACGTCCATTCATTATTAAGGGGGAAGTTTATGTTGGTAAATCTGGAGCAACTGAATCCTCCAAACAACAGAACATCATTATTATTGCTCTTCTGGTCCTGTCTCCTGGCATACTTTGGAGGAATCAAGGCACTCCAATGTAACAAAAAAGAATTACCACCTTCAGGAACCTGTTATCGTGTATGAACCTGGGAGGCTTCTGATTCCTCCTGACCATGCCACGAAACAAGATCCTTCCATATAGGGATGTTTCGTGGGAATATTTGAAGGACACATTTACCTCCAATTTCCTGACTACATCACAGGGCCAACTCACCCTGACCCTGACCCACTAAACACAACATTTCCAGGCAGTCTGTTCCATCCTTTCTTCCAGCTGTTCCGTTCACTTCTTCAGCCTTCACAGTTTCATTCACGGCGGAAACAAAAAAAGGAATTGCAAGGATATGTTCACTGTGGTCAAATAATAATACATACTATCTCATCCTACACTGACCACACCATATTCACAGTCTTCTCTACCTCCTCACTCACTTTCCTACACAGACCATATTTACAGGACCCACTCTCTTCGCCCTTCACAACTCGCCCACCTCAACCCCTCGTCACCCATCCCCCTCACCCACCCACCCACCCATGCCCACCCCTCGTCACTCATCCCCCACCCCCTCACCCACCCTTGCCCCCGACCACACCACCTACAACTGTACTTTATTCAATTGAAGAAAATGATAACGGTAAAGTTGTGAGTGTGTGCCTTCTTCGCCCTGCCTCACCAACCATTTACTGGAGCCAATAATTTACAGTGTCCTTCGCTCTCACGGTATCCTGAAATATATGAAATAGAAACACCTGAAACGGGTCCCCCTCGTTAAGTATATAATAGGACGTACAGTAAGAGGCAAAAGTTGAGTGGCCACATCTGCCAAGGCATGAAGACAGTATGGTCATTTATGTTTCACACTCGTAAAAACAAGCCATTTATTAATTTGCTCGTAAATATTGTACTTCTGTAAGGTGAATGTGTTGGTTCAATGATTATCCTGTATGTTATCCTTCAAGAAGTAATGAGTGAGGCAACATCACATTTGCCACACGGTGTACCAGTAACCAGGGTGCAAAAGGTCTCATCCTATACCCTGCCTGTCTGGGCTTGATGAAGGACCCGTTTCAAGTGAGTTTGTTCCATTCCCACCTTCAGGTTATGGAAACGAACACGTGGCTCTGTATTTCATGTTTGCAGTAACTTGAGTAGATTTATCAGGAAAAGTACAGTACGTGTGATGTTTAGCGAGTGTCTCAGTCAATGGGAATCGTTCAGATGGTGACCAACCAGCCATGGAGGCTGAGAGTGTTTACTGTGCACGGGTGTCAGACAACTTTTCCCCGAGACTGTACAACACTTTACACCTGTTTCCACACACACACCTTCCTCTTCCCACCGACCTGCTCACCTGTACCTTGTCTATATAGGCCTACTTATTTTTTTATGTTCCGACACTGGACATATGATTTATCAAGCCCGTTACCGTGGCCCAGGTCAACTGCTACTCACACACGTCACGACTTTCGAACTGGTACCCAGCTATAGAGAGAGGGAATTGAGGGATCTTCCCAAATATTGCAGATGTTATGGTACCAACGAGGGTGTTTTACGACGTTCGGTGGCATTATAATTAGTGGCAGAAACTCGATATGGAAGAGTAAATATTCTCAGCCCCTCACTTGAGAGGATTCGATCGATATAGGTTACGAGTCTAGGACACTAACCACTCAGCCACCTCCCCTACAAACGTACAAATATATATAAAATAAAAACTCCATCACCTTCTCTGCTGACGTCACCACCAACTGCAATACCACTATATCAAACAGAGAGGAAAATGACAGACAAATCCCATGCAGCGAGATAGAAAGAGCAAAATAAGAAGACCAAGAAAAAAAAAGAGCAAAATATGACCAAGAAAAAAAAAAGCAAAATAGGACCAAGAAAGAAAGTTTATAAAGTCAGAGTGTGGCGTGGCAATGGTGGAGGTGGAGATAACCTTGTCCTTACCGTCAAAGCTAAGTAAGGTAAGGTGGAGCCGAGGGTGGTACTACTGCTGCTGCTGCTGCTGCTGGATGGAGGGAGGGAGCGAGGGGAAAAAAATCCTCTCTGACTTGCTGGCTGACTGGCTGGAAGTAAGTGTTGTGGGCGCTCCCTCCCCTGTACCTATACCTACCTACCTACCTACCAGGCGGACTGACTTGTTGGCTGGGTGGGTAGATCAGTCTGTGTGTTCCCGCTCTTCCTCACACCACGCGTGCACCAAGTTGCTCTCATCACGCATACACGTTCACGTAACCTCCATTCCCAGTGTATGTGTGTGTGTGTGGGGGGGGAGTGAGAATCTGTGTGCGTATGTATATGAAACATAGTGAAGCCCTGTAAGTGAGTGATAAGTTAATCTATGCATGACGGGATGTGATGCACTCAATCTACGTACGAACTCAAGCAAGTAAGCAAGTAAGTAAGCAAGTAAGCAAGCAAGCAAGCAACCTCCTCTGGCGTATGTTGTTTGTTGTTAAAGAGAAGGAAAATTATGACGTTCCTCCGGTGAATTCTGCCCAGTGAGTGAACAACCCGCGGTGCTGCTCTACTTTCACACACAGGCCGACTCAGTTGGTGTGTGGGTAAGAAACCATTTGCGTGTGTAGGTTTTTGTGACGGATGGTGATTGATACATGAAAGTAGTAATGTATAAACAAGCGGTACTGCTCATCTGTACACACACACACACACACACACACACACACTGTCCTATTCGGTATTAACTCGTAAGTTATGTATATTTGATGTTTAAATTGAATACATCCTCTTACGCACATATATAATTGATACAACACAAAGAATCAACTATACATATTATCATAACTCATATATTATGCAACCTTACAGATGAATGGGTGTATCAGAAAATTTCTCTAAGAGGTTGTACAGTGCAGTGTAGAAGTGAATCTCAGTTAACGGTACAACCATTCACGTGTAGTGGAAATGTTACATGTGTGTGCGACTTGTAGGAAGATAATATACTAACCAAAAAGAGAATATCCAAGTGTCTGAACAACGTGAAGAAACCTGAGTGAGTGTTGAGTGCATGTAGTCCAGGTGAGTGACGGGAATGTGCCGGACAGTGACGGGAAAGTGACAGGTGGATTTAATCACTTACATGTATATTGGTCTACAGTCGGTGGCAAAAATCCTGCTGCCTCACCCAGCACTTCTTGCAGTTTAATAATATAGGATAATCATGAAATAAACACAGTCACCATGTATGCTAAATAACAATACCCAGCCAGGCATTTGATATGATTTTCTGGTGCTTTAGTGCATGAGTGTGTGAGGCTTCTGTTTCTATTTACTTTGGGTTCATGACTTAGTAAATGCAGCAACAGGACTCTTACCGCCGACTGCACAGGCTACAAACCACTTTCCGGCACCCTTACAGAAAAACGATACTTTATGCCACAACACAAGGGGTATTTATTCTGAGCCCAGGCCGATAGAATTACAAGTGTGTGTCTATCAGCCTGGTTCTGAGGCACGTATTCAGTCGTCGTGTTTAGCAGTGATGGGCAGCAACAGGGTCAGAGTAAGGAAAGCCGTGTCATTTTTGAGAGCCTTGTACACATCAATTTCGTGTGTGTGAAAATTCCGTGTGTATAATCGTGGGATATTGGAGCCCAAGTGTATAGTAAGGAAAGGTCATTGGATATTATAAGTGATGGTAATGAAGGGTATAATGAATCTACTGACATTATACCATATAATATAATGTAACCATAGAGTGTAAAGGTACCGTTCTTCATCAACATCATCTGCCTAATCCTAGACTTTTTCCTTCGTGTTGTATAATTAAAGTGATAAGAGTTAAGGGGAGATTCTCTTGTTGGTCAATTGGAAGGTTACTGATCTTAATTAACTTAATTAAACAACAACGTGTGTACGAATTCTTGTGGCCAATAGCACACACACACACACACACACACACACACACACACACACACACACACACCACCACCCGCCTACAAGGATGGATACGTATGTGTTTATGGATTTCTGAGGGTCATATGGTACACACACACACACAAACAAACACCTCACGTGAGAACACATACCGTCAGCTGTAT
Organism: Petrolisthes manimaculis; assembly: GCA_034508575.1. Classification (NCBI taxonomy): domain Eukaryota; kingdom Metazoa; phylum Arthropoda; class Malacostraca; order Decapoda; family Porcellanidae; genus Petrolisthes; species Petrolisthes manimaculis. The sequence goes on from JAWZYT010001672.1 coordinate 61,567, forward strand.
AATAATTTCGACTTTTATAACTATAGTCGCCAACTTGAAAATTATATTCGAATGACGGTACATGATTCATATATTATATACTGTATATATATATATATATATATATATATATATATATATATATATATATTATTGTTATTTTTTTTTCTTTTATGTGGAGATAATACCAATCACTTTTCGCATAAGAATTTAGAGAGATCAGTAAGTTTGAAGGGTTTAACAAAATAAGATTAAATCTGATAAACAGTAAAACCCTATATCAATAATCAAGATATTTCACTGTGGCTAAATATCAAACGACCTGACTAGCCTATACTATAACATTTACCCTAATCAAGCATACAACACATTGTTTAAGGTGGTCATTTTGGAGCAAAAGATTCCTCCAAACTATTCCAGGCAACATGATACTTTTCTTTTCTTCATCTATGTTTGTTTCCTGGCATAGTTGGAGGAATCAAGGTTCTCCAATCTATCAAAAATTATACTATCCCCTTAAGGACCCTGTGATCTTTTATGAAAATCCAATGGAGACTTTTGATTCTTCCTGACCATGCCACGAAACAATCTCTATATAGGTGGTGTGTTTCGTGGCAATATTTGAAGGACTCATTTGTCTCCAATTATCTGACTACAACACAGGGTCCCTTAAAAATGTATCCTGTCTCAGCCCGGGTTGAGTCTCGTGTCAATTACTCTGACTAATTTCTGACGATTTTACACGACCAGAGAATATCGCCATCATCCACGTATATTTAATAACTATGATTATACCCTCGAGTGATTAAGATTATAAAAGGGGGAGGGGGAGGGGACTGTGCTAGGCATCCAGAAAATCCTTGAACCATATGAGAGAAGGAAATGAAAGGAGAGGAGAGACGAAGAAAATGAAAGGAGAGGAGAGACGAAGGAAATGAAAGGAGAGGAGAGATAGTAAACACGAAGGAAATAAAAGGAGAGGAGAGATAGTAAACACGAAGGAAATGAAAGGAGAGGAGAGATAGTAAACACGAAAGAAATAAAAGGAGAAGAGAGATAGTAAACACGAAGGAAATAAAAGGAGAGGAGAGATAGCAAACACGAAGGAAATGAAAGAACAGGAGGTACATCTGAAGAGGAAAGGTATTGGGTGGAGTGGGTGATGAGTAAAACCAGGCACACACAACCAATTACTGGGCCATATGAAATAAACATCAATTCAGATTTAATTTACCAGGTGGAGGGTGGGAGTGGGGTGTTTGGGGGTGGGTGAAGGTGGGGGTGGGTGAGGGTGGGGGTGGGGTGTTTGGGGGGGCATTTTTTTTTTTTTTTTTTGGGGGGGGGGGTTTGGGGGGGGGGCAGGGGAGTGGGGAGTGGGGGTTGACTAGTACTGGCTGGCAATAAGGGTATATGTACCTTACATCATGACGAAATGGAGGCTACAGATACCTTCAAACCTGGCCACAAAATAGACCAAACCTAATAATAATAATAATAATAATAAACATATCTAATCCGTTTCTCAGCATACTTTGGAGGACTCACTAGCCTCCAAATCAATGACAATAAATAGGAGAGGTCATCGGCCAACTTCTATAAGGCTTCAGTTGTTTGTTGCTTCCCCCCCCTCCTCCTTCCCCCCCTCCCCCTCCCCCTCCCTCAGTGTGGTTAGTTACTAAGGTGTACAGTCGGATACCATATAGTCTCTAGCCCACTCGAGTCGAAGCCCGAGATCTGAGAGGCAGGCGGTTTCTGGACGACAGCCCACTCAAATCATCACGAGGCTATCTATATACACACATTTCGAAACGATACAGTAAATGGATTCGCTTTTGGGTGGGCTGCCATTCAGAAACAAACTGCATCAGATGCATGTGTGTGTGTGTGTGTGTGTGTGTGTGTGTGTGTGTGTGTGTGTGTTGTGTAGAATATGTGTGTGTGTTGTATAGAATATGTGTGTGTGTGTAGGTAAAATGTGTGTGTGTAGAGTGAGTGAGTGTGAGTGTATGTGTGTGTAGAGTATGTGTGTGTGTGTGTAGAGTATGTGTGTGTGTGTGTGTATGTAAAAACTGTCACAAGGGCAGCCAGAATGATGCGTGTGTGATATCAAGGTCTGTAGGGGAGCGTCGAGTTTATAAATGTAGGCCTAAGTGTTGAAAGCAGCAAAACATTCCGTATGCTTCTGGGAGTGTCATCATCCCTACACCAGAATAGTTATTGGCTCAGCAGAAACTTGACTTAAGGTGGTCATTCTTTTTTGATACATTGTAGTGCCATAATTCCTCCAAAGTATGCTAGGAAACAGGACCAGAAGGGCAAAAATAATAGTGTTTTGTTGCTTGGAATAGTTTGGAGGATTCGGTTGCTCCAGATTTCCCAACACAGAACTTCCCCCTTAAGGACCTCTGTGATCATGTTTGAAAATTGGAGGCTTCTGATTTCTCCTGACCATGCCACGAAACGAGCTCCTTTCATATAGGTGGTGTTTCGTAGCAATATTTGAAGGACTCATTTACCTCCAAATTTCTTACTACATCACAGGGTCCTTAAATGGGAAAGGTCAGGTTAAGGTCAGGTTAAGATCAGGTTAATCAAGGCGTTCTGATGCACCAAGAGTATACAATCCCTTTAAGGACCCTCTGATCGTGTATAAAAATTGGAGGCTTCTGATTCCTTCTAACCACGCCACGAAACAAACTCCTTCCATATGAGTGGCGTTTCCTGGCAATGTTTGAAGGACTCCCCAAACCTCCTATTTTCTGACTACATCACAGGGTCCTTAAAGCGACTCATGCAATTTATTACGCTTTGTGTTTATGCATTCTTACCAGTTTTGCTTTGATAAACGAGATCCTGTTCGCAACACAAATAACAGTTGATTCTAAAACATAATCGAGTCAAAGGAACTTAAACTATCAGAGGGAAATTATCACGTCATCACCCTACAGTATGTTATCTTATGTCGATATTTTGTTAGTAAACTGTGAAACGAGAACCAAAGGACAGGTGTGAACGACGTGTGAGGGACAAGTGTACGTGTGAATGGAGAAACAAGGACAGAGGTGTGTGTGTGTGTGTGTGTGTGTGTGTGTGTGTGTGTGTGTGTGTGTGTGGTAACAAGGACAAGAAGGGACGAATGGTATAGTTTGTAGGTGGAGCGAGTGGAGAGATGGTGTCACAACAATATACGTAACTGTATGGGAGGGATGAGTATTAGTGGAGGGGTGGGAATGGGAAGGTCATGAGTGGAAGGGAGAGAAGGGGAAGGGAGGGGAAGGGAGAGAAGGGGAAGGGAGGGGAAGGGAAGGGAGAGAAGGGGAGGGGAAGGGAGGGGAGGGGAAGGGAGAGAAGGGGAGGGGAAGGGAGAGAAGGGGAGGGGAAGGGAGAGAAGGGGAGTTGGATGGATGGTGTGTGGCTGAACCAGTCACGTGAAGCCGAATGAAGGCAGTGAAATGTCTCTCTCTCTCTCTCTCTCTCTCTCTCTCTCTCTCTCATAGATATACTAAAGGACATTTGGAGAAGAAAACGGTAACCCTATTACAAGTGAAGGCGTTTTTAATATTAAGTGGTCTTGTGATCAGTCATAAGTAGTTAATTTGGAGATACATTACATCTCGCTACATTCCTCGTTAATTAAACAGCAACACAAAGTACAAACAAAATATCTGCGATGTGATTTTAGGTCAGGGTGAAAAAAAATTGTCAAAGTATACACAGTGCAACATAGAGACTGTAAAGGTGTACAGAAGAACCAGTCAGTCAGTGAGGAGATTCGACCTCTGGAATATGAGCCAAGGATTCTAAACACTGGGCCGGCCACTTCCCTTATATAGAGTCGAGTCTGGAGAACATTCCTACTGTCGCGTTGAGAAAATCCCTTACGATCGACAACAACAGTATTTCTTCCAATGAGTAATAGAAGCTCTGCAATATTCCAAACACAGCACAACCATTTGGCAACAATCATTAGCAATATTCACCAAGATGAAATGGTTAGTGAACTATAAAACAACTCGCTTATACTGATGATAACATATATAGCTCGAGGTTAATGGGAATCGCTCTCATATTATAGTCCTACATAATAATAATATATTATAAATAGCAATCCAGCAAAAACTACCACACTCTAGTTGTTATTCGCGTCGTGTAGCAACTTTCTGAACAACGAGGGTGAATATCCAGTTTATGATCCTCGTAAGTGTTAGAAGCCCTAGTGGTGATGACATGTATGGTGTGGGATTGTGATGGGACCTACATGGTGTGGGATTGTGATGGGACCTACATGGTGTGGGATTGTGATGGGGGCCTACATGGTGGGAATGTTTACTGGGGGGTTACTGCCATGGCTGGGCACCATGGTGGGGAGTTGGGCTTGCCTGGCTGACGTTCAGGAGAGTACCTCATCAGAGGTAGATACCAGAACAAAAACCCTGCAACTTTAACTTTAACAGTGTTACCAGCTCAGATGACACAAATATTTGGGGAGCGAATTTACGAGTTCGAGTGTACAGGACCCACAAGGCGCTATTAATTACTATAAGTGTCCATGCAAAGGAGGTCTCAGTTTTATATAATATCCTGTACATCCTTATATAACTACTGTATGTCCTATATTATAATTTACAGTACTGACAACGCCATATAGAAAATATAAGTGATATAAGTGAAATATAAGTGATAAAAAAGTCCATAACAATTAAGTGTACTAAAATTGTGCGTGTGCTGTAAGGGGATATAGTATACTCTTGATAGACTGGAGTGCCTTGATTCCTCCAAAGTATATGCCATAGGAAACAGACCCACTCGGATGAAGAAAAATAATGGTACCCTATCCTGTTTGTTGCCTGGAATAGTTTGGAGGGATAATTTGCTCAAGATTTACCACCCAAAATAATGTGTTCAATAATATCCTCCTCCTTAAAGGGATAGTATACTTTTGGTACATTGGAGTGCCTTGATTCCTCCAAACTATACCAGGAAACAGGACCAGATGGATAATTAGAATGGTGTCTTGTTGCTTGGAATAGTTTGGAGGAATCATATGCTCCAGATTTACCAGCAGAATATAATTATAATGCACTATACTAACTTAACCTTTATCGTTTTAATAAGAGTTTCAAATTGTTCACACGTTCAAATCCTCCTGAGTGGCAATGCGTAAAAGAACCTGAACTATAATTTCTGCTTTTTGTTTATTTTTTTTATTCTTTTTTTTTTCATTCCTGCGTGAGGCCCCTCGGTGACGTCATCAACCAGCCACCACCACCACCACCTTCAGGCGTAAAGGAATCTGAACTAGTATGAGAGTTGATTTGTTTTCTTTCCCTTTTTGTTTATCATATATTTATCTAATTTTCTTGTGTGTGAGTGTAGGTGTGTGCTATTGAAGTGTGTGTGGGGGTGCTGATGTAAGAGTGTGTGTGTGTGTGTGTGTGTGTGTGTGTGTGTGTGTGTGTGTGCTGATGTAAGAGTGTGTGTGTGTGTGTGTGTAATGGAGGTGTAGCCTATGAATGTATGTATGTATGTGTGAGTGTGTGTTAGCGCCCCTCTGCGGGAAGAGAGGTCAGGGTAGGTGGTTGTGAAAGTATAGAGGTGGAGGTGATGATGATGATGATGATGATGATGATGATGGTGATAGTGGTGATGGTGGTGATGGTGGTTGGTGTAAAATTACCAAGGCCGCGAGTGTAGCTAGTGCAGGAGTCAGGGTAGGAATGTGTACAGTCACAACCAAATAATCACAGACACTTTCCTTCCATCGTATAGTAAATATCTTGGTAATATAAAAAACAACACGTGCATGCTGGTATGATTTTGCAGCACTTCATAATAATAATAATTGAGGGGGTTGAGTTGACGTAAGGTGTTGTTGTTGTATGGTTATATTTTGATGTGATACTGATTTATTGGCACGATGGAAGGAAAGTGTTGGTGGATATTGGATTGTGGCTGTACAGTAAATAAAGCATAGTCAGTCACAGGTTAATATTAATTTTTTTTTATCTGGTGATGGTCGAAATTATGGATAGTTTAAACACATTATATACCATTATATATAGACACACAACAACAATACAGACAACACATCTCACATACACACACAACACATACAGAAAACACATCTCGTATATACACACAACACATACACACAACACATATACACACAACACATATACACACACAACACATATACACACACAACACATATACACACAACACATTCACACAACACATACACACAATACCTCTCTCACACAGAACCACATACACACACACACATACAATCCCCCTTACCCCTCTCTCAAACGTAATCAGATCAGGGAAGCAGCTGAAACCCACAATTCCTCTTATAATTGTTGAATGCTATTAATTCCCTCCGTACCGAGGCAATATTAAATTCATTACCATTATAACACTGCGTCAGGTCACCACATGAATACAAACCACATGAATACAAACCACATGAATACAAACCTCATGAATACAAACCTCATGAATACAAACACATGAATACAAACCTCATGAATACAAACCACATGAATACAAACCACATGAATACAAACCTCATGAATACAAACCACATGAATACAAACCACATGAATACAAACACATGAATACAAACAACTGGTATGGGACAGAAGAAACTTTGAACTCCTGAAAATGTACTGTATATATATATGATCGTAGACTTATTATTATTATTATATTTCGTCTTTCTCTAAAAACTCTTCACTAACTCGTAACAGCAATTATATATTTCGTACGTGAGCTTACAGTAACTTTTAACTCTTTGATATATATATAAATATTTTTTTTTTCAAAGTTACTCTACTTCCCAACTTCAATTTATTATTTCTTGTATCAGTGTTTCCCTTTTACGTTGTTTAGGTATTTCTTCTTTTTCTTTTATCTTTTGTCCTCTCATGTTCCCTTCTGTCTCATTTTTTTTTTGCCTTTCCTTTACCCATTTCTTCTCTTTGTACTGTCTCCTATTATCCCATACTTTATCTCCATTCTCCCCCCCCCCTTCTTCTGTCTCTCTTCCTTCATTGGCTTACTGTTACATCCTTTCTTATCCTTTACTATGTTCACTTCCTTTTCATTTCCCCCTTTTTATCCTTCTCCTCATTTCTCCTTAACCTTTCACCCTGACCTACACACAGACTGATTGAACACTGCATACATACCTAATGATACCGACACTCACCCATATTTTCTGAGCTCTCTCTCCTACAAGCTTACAGTATACATACACACTTCACATTCACGTCATCGTATATAGTAACCCCCGTCTGCATTACAATCCTGAGCCAACATACACATCAGGAATCCCTATACAGCTGAGCTCAATTCAACACGACCTCTAAAACTTTGACATATGCATACAATGATTATGGTCTCCTATAGTGTAAAGGTTGTAGTCGCCTCCCTGTGCACTTGTCCTGTATCTCAAGCTTTTGTGGTTTATAAACATGTGAAGATAACAATAACACACAGCACGGCACGGTCTGTCGAGTCGTAACTCCTACAACAGACAGATTAAAGTAGCAAGACGAACAAATTGTGGCAAGATAAACAAATTGTGGTAACATGAACAAACAAACAAGCAAATGAGAACAAATATATACAAATTAATCCCTTTCACGTCATAAGTCATGCCAAGATAATAACGAAGCGGCGGAGACTGAAATAACACACTAGTAACAACAGTACAAGCGACAAAAAGAATCGATTGCTCACGTTGTTACATGTAGGACAGTAAAATCACTTGACTTGTGGTGCAGTATTCCTTTCTTTTGCAACAACCCTACATTAAAAAGAATTGATTGATTGTTTTTTTATGCAACTAGGCATCTGGCGGCGCAACAGACATTAAAAAAAGGAACACGTGCCAATCTAGAAGACCCCATGAAAGCTATCACATAATTATATTCGTCGCACAAGGGGACATGAGGAAAATATTCAATATATTCTATGTTTTCATGCATCTCATCTTTGACACAGCACAGTTTACTTCAATAAGAACTTGGCGCATGCACACACACACACACACACACACACACACACACACACACACACACACACACACACAATCATCGTAAGGGGTCGAGTCGGGTCGCGTCACTTTTCATGCAGACAATGGCGCCACCTAACCCGTCTTCCTGGTGCTTACACAACAACAACAACAACAACAACAACAACAACACAGACAACCAACTAACTAACCAGACCTGTTCTAGTGCCGTGTAGTAGAAGACGAGTTAAGGGACTCTTTGATGTAGTCTCAGAATATTGGATTAGGTAAGTAAGTCCTTCAATGATTACCACGAGACACCAAAACATATATTGCAGGAGCTTGTTTCGTGGCATACTCAGGGGGAATCAGAAGTCACCAAGTCTCCTACACAATCACAGGGTACTTAAGGGACCCTGTGATGTAGTATAAAAGTTGGAGAAAAAATAATCCTTCAAATATTGCCAGGAAACTCCACCTATAGGGAAGGAGTTTGTTTCGTGGCATGGTCGGGAGGAATCAGAAATCTCCAATTTTATACACAATCAAAGGGTCCTTAAGAGCTATATGAGAGATGGCGACGACGATTACCATACTCAACCCCCGTAAAGGGAAGTATTGCCTGCGGAGACGTGGGCAATACTTTAAGGGTTTGGGGGTGCCTTCGGTCCCAGCTAATCCTTTTCAGTTTTTCATGTATCCCTCCGTTCCTCTTCTTTCCTTTCATGTATAGTTACTGTATATATCTCTATCCTCTTCTTTCCTTTCATGTATAGTTACTGTATATATCTCTATCCTCTTCTTTCCTTTCATGTATAGTTACTGTATATATCTCTATAGGAAATCTTCGAAACCCTTTACTCGAGTGAGAAAGGAAATTAATGCAGTGTTGTAGCCGCGGGAAGTAAACGCATATATACCAGTCACACCAGAACTATATATACATCGTGACTGCAATGACCGAGAACAAAGATAGGGTATATGATAATTTATAACGATGAACGGTATGCACGATGGCTGTATACCAAACCAAACTTGAGGGTGAAAGAAAATAATTAATGTAGTCTATGTTATTATATAAGGAAGCCATCGTACATACAATCACACCAGAACTATAATTATATGGATCGTGACACCATAATTATGACCGTGAACCAAATAAACGATAGTCGAGAACGGTGACGATAATTTTTTTTATACACGATGGCTGTACAGTATAAAATAATCCACATCCAAACTAGAGAGGGAAAGAATATTGTATGCAACGTGTTTATCTGGTAAGCCATTGATCAAACCAGAACCAGTCAGACCGGAACTGTGGCTCGTGACGGTAGAGAGAGAGATAGATAGATAGATATAGATAGATATAGATAGATATAGATAGATATAGATAGATAGATAGATATAGAGAGAGATAGATAGATGCATGTAACGGTGACGATGACTTCATGCCTCCACTATGAAGCCCTTGTATCAGTCATGGTGGTCATCGATGTCGTGTTAATTTTCATGCATAATTTTTTGTCCTTACAGTCAAAGATCCCAAGTTTCTATCTATACCTTTATGTCCATTAATGGGAGTAACCTATTATGGAAAATTGTAATGCTACTGATTCCTCCAAACTATGCCACGAAACAGAACCTCTCCATATGGAATTATACAGGGGATGTGTTTTATAACTGAGTTTGGAGGTCTATACTGACTCCAAATTGAACATTAATAAGGGGATATTATATTTTTGGTACATTGGAGCGCCTTCATTACTCCTAAGTATGCCAGGAAACAGGATTTAGGCCCGTAGTTAAAAAAAAATTGAGGGCCCTTACTGGAGTTCTATGAATTCTCCAAACTACTCCAGGCAACAGATTCCCTATTAGAAACACTGAAGCGTTCTGTGGCCTGGATTATTTGGAGGGTTCGTAGAGCTCCAGTAAGGGCCCTAATTTTTTTTTAAAACTACGGGCCTTACACCTTATCGACATATTACCACATAAATAATATTATATACAAATTAAAACTGCTTATTTATTTATTTCTATTTACCTTGCATGAGTGAAGTAGTTGTTTGGTGGGGAACCTTTGCTTGCTTATTTTATTTACTTATTTACTTTATTTTAGTTCCATGCAGCTTTGAACAAAGACTTCTTGCCCTAATCAAGGTCGAAAGAAAACACAAACACACACACAACACGTACACAACAACAACAACGTACACAAACATACACACACAGCACACGCACACACGTACAGAACACATACACATACACACACACATCTACACACACACATCTACACACACACACATCTACACAACACACACACACACACACACGTCACGACCTATGTATAAACTGTCCCCTCGTTACGGAGATAGGAACATGAAGGTGTGTCTACAGTACAACAATATATATGTGTAGTAGATCTGTAACTGCAGGTTGTACCAAGGGAAAAAAAGTGAGGCACAAAAGGGAAAAAAGTGAGGTACAAATCTTTCCAACATGGGATGTGTGTGTGTGCGTGTGTGTGTGAGCGTGGGCGTGGGCGTTTGTGTGTGTGTGTGAGCGTGTGTGTGAGCGTGTGTGTGTGTGTGTGTGTGTGTTGCCAAGATTATTCACTTACGTAATGCACGTGAACTTTAACCGTTAGTAAGGAAAAAATATATTAACAGAATCGTGGTCGTTAATTTAGATTAATTATTAAGTGAAAAAGTCTATTTTTTTTTTATTACCAGCCAAACTCGTCACTTGAAGACCACAACCAGACGTTATTGTGAAGGCTACGAATCCATTACATACCTGACTAGAATAATAATACCAAGGAAAGAGACATGGAGGAGCCTTACTGTTACTGTATGACTGCTAATACTCTAAATAAAATGTGTGTCTGAATATTTCCCTATTAAACAAGTCATCAAGGTTGTTCTGGACGTCATGACTTTAATCAGTGTTATTGTGTTCAGGTAATGACTAAGGAATAATACATCCTGTGCTGCATGGGAATCAAGGTTGATGCGTGAAAGGGTCTTGTTTGTGACTTTGTCGGTCGTGACTGTTAACTGGGTCAGGAAGATTTCAGGATGTGAAAAGGATTACGATATAATATAACATTTTCTAATACACGAATGATATGTTAATGTAATATAAGATTATAAGTATATGTGTGGCTACTTATACATACAGGTTTCCAACGTTACAACGGGTTCTTCTCTCACTAGTTTTTCTTCTGACACAACGGGGTCAGCCAAATTTTACTTCAGCCATTTGTGATTCCGGTCTTCGGGGCCAAACTTGTGAAGTACAGTATGTTGTGAGGCGAGTAATAAGATTTCCAAAATGAACGTCTTAATAATAATGGTTGGCTTTCTATGATATTTAATATATTTTAATAGTATAATATTACCTACAAAAGATGGCACAGAAGTAAAATTCTATTTACAACGATGTATTTCTAATGCCGTACACTATACAACAATAGATATGATAGCAATACGATAAACTAACAATGATAAAGTTTACCAGTGTGTGAGGAGAAAAGTAATAATATAAAATTTTATATATATATATATATATATATATATCATCTGGCACATACACTAAACCAAAATATATAGGCTATAGGTAAATAAATATACATAATTAAGTCAGCTGAACCCCTAAACAAGTAATTATAATATGATATCAGCGTGACGGGAACTGGTGCACATCCGCCAATTATGTAACCAGCCAGGTAGTGTACGTGGCAACAGGTGTCAGATGTAATGAAGTGAGGTGTGGTGTGGTGTGGTGAGGTGTGGGTTTGGGTATGGGTGGGCATCGATGTGAGTTTGCTATGGTGTGGTGTGGTGTGGTGTGGTGTGGTGTGGTGTGGTGTGGTGTGGTGTGGTGTGGTGTGGTGTGGTGTGGTATGGTGTGGTGTGGTGTGGTGTGGTATGGTGTGGTGTGGTGTGGTATGGTGTGGTGTGGTGTGGTGTGGTATGGTGTGGTATGGTATGGTGTGGGGTGTGGTTTGGGGTGTGTTGTGAGATGTAATGAGGTGAGGAGAGGTAAGGTGAATTGTGGTGAGGTGTGGTATATCAACAATCCAGATTACAATTTGACATGAAGGGACTTGACTTGCATACAACCTGTCTGTCTCAAATACAAAGTGACACCATCATTCCTAATCCTATGGGGGCGTATTTATAACCTTCAAAACATAAACATTGGGTGGAAAGACCAGATAGGTTTTGTAGTACAGTATTCCCAGTCACTAAACCTCATCATTTATCACTACACAAGTATCGGTGTAACAAACCCAAGCTTTGACTGAAGTTTACTATACCAAATTTCTTAACAAAATGGCCCCGAAAGATTCTAGGGGTGAACTTGGGTTTTTTACATAAAGAATGAATATGATATGACTTCATTGATGAGAAAAGGTTACTTTAAGGAGGTTTCCTTGGGTGTATTGTTCTTCCTCCCTTATAGCTCAGGCCCCAAATTATAGGAAAGAATTAAAGATTTGCAAGATTTTAAACAATTAAATTAAACAATACAAGTAAATAACAAGTAATAATAATTCTGCCCAGACCTATTAAGATTAAACGTAAATTAGCAACACAACAAAGAATATCTGGCAGGTTCATAAAAACATACAAACATTTAAGAACTAAAATTAAACAAGAAAATAATTAAATTAAAATAAGGTTATAAATCACGATAAACTGTTCCCATATTAAGATGTGGGAAGATCGTAGCTTGATGTCCGTCAGTACACAGGGAGAGAGTACAATCCTGGGAGACCGACACTAGGAAGGAGTTGGTTAACACTGACTCATATTGGCTTTGGCTTAGCCAGACATTACCTCGGTTCCATTATTATAGTAGGACTGGTAACTCCCAAGAAACACTCTCTCCCTCTGTCGGTCATAGACCGAATTAATGTTGAGGCTTCGAATCACTCGAGGTGGAACAACAGAATGGGGTCGAGACCATGAGTCCGTAACAATCGGTCTGACCTCACTTTTTTAGGATTTGACCAAGACAACTTAGTGTTTTGAGTTCCTTTCATAACACTCGCCTTGAGAAATGCACTACTATCGTCTATAGTGTTTTGTGGTCAGGTTTACTGGGGTTTCGTCTTTATCTTTAACAACTCTACTGTATATAATAATTCTACAGTATATATTTTTATTATTATATTTTTTTTTTTTTTTTTTTTTTTTTTTAAATGTACGGCGTCAGTGTGAATAGCTTATAATTATAGACCTTCTTACTCTGAGTGACAAGGCAGTGAGTGATAATGTTATTGGTAGATTCACTAAACAGATACAATCCATCATCTCATTAACAAAACAATGTGACACAACTGATAACTGTTTAAGGAATGAGGAAGCAACTGACAAACGCATCACCGAAGTACAAATTAATGATGAACGTCACTTGTATCACAGTATTACCTAACTTGGTTTACAACATACACTATTTTTAACTTACATACATTTATAAACAACAGACCAGACATGTTGACCCCCCATCGTTCAAGTGTGGATTTCTTCTATCCTTGACACACCTCTGATTTACAGCCACAGGTGTGTCAGGTCCAGCAACTCATGAATTAAGGGAAGATTCTTTGGTTGGTAGGCTACTGATTCCTCCTAACTATGCCAGAAAACAGATGCACTCAATGGTAGTAATAAGGAATCTGCTTCGTGGCATAGTTACGAGGAATCACAGACCCAAAACAAAAAAGTCTTGGTATTATTAAACTTTCTTCTCTTCGACGGAAATTTCTCTTCGTCGCTCAGTTCCCATTATTCTGCAAAGCGAATATAGCGAAGGATTGTTTTCGCCGAAGAGAAAGTTTAATTATTGCTTTAATTAACACTACCACACTTAAGGGGGGTACCTAGTAAAGTGTTGGTAAAATCTGGAGTAACTGATTCCTCCAAAACTATTCCAGGCAACAGGACATCATTATTTCTCTTAATATGGTCCTGTTTCCTGACATACTTTGGAGGAATCAAGTTAGCCCAGTATATCAAAAATGTACTATTCTGTGACACTATTCTGAGGCACTATTTTGCTTCCAGAAATAGTCAGGAGGAATAAGTGTCCCTCCAATACAGACTCAAATAATTACCCACTTAATTAATATACAGTTATAATGTGATAGGATAACTATTTTGACGCCAATTAATAGAATAATGTGTCATCGATACGTAAATAATGTTGTCACGATTTCTTAATGTTTGTTTTGTGTGTGTGTGGGTACGTGTGTGTTTAATTTTTTTTTTGTACGTTTGTGTGTGTGTACGATTGTGTGTGTGTACGATTGTGTGTGTGTACGATTGTGTGTGTACGTTTTTGTGTTTACATGTGTGTGTTTGCATGGGTGAGTACGTTTGTGAGTGTGTGTACTTTGTGTGTACGTTTTTGTGTTTACATGTGTGTGTGTGTGTGTGTGTGTGTGTGTAGTGAGTAATTCATACCCTTATCATCAGCATCACCTTCAACTTTATCCTTTTACTTGGCCACGTGACACTCCCGGATATAACAACTCCTCCACACCCTTCTCTCAAAAACACACCCACCCAACCACCCACCCACTCACTCACACTGGCACCACTCACCTCTACCCACCCACCCACCCACCCACTCAGCTCTGTACCACCCACTCACCTCTACCCACCCACCCACCCACTCACCCATCTACCCCGGCACCACCCACCCACCCACTTACACAAACATTTGCCCCATGTACTGTACAACCCCCGACCCAGCAAACTTCAGCCCCTCCACCAAACTCAACCACCCACCCCGAAGCCCCAGTCACCCCTCCACCACCTCCCCCTCCTACCCTTTCCTCCTCCTCCCCTTTCCTCCTCCTCCTACCCTTTCCTTCTCCTCCTCCTCCTCCTCCTACCCTTTCCTTCTCCTCCTCCCCCTCCTCCTCTTTCCTCCTCCTCTTACCCCCTCCTCCTCACACATTATCCATTGATCCGTCACGACCCCCTGATGTACTCTCATGCATAGAGAATGTATGTGAGGTCATCATCATATTCACCTCCTAAAATTATTCCCCGTGTATAGAGAAGGTGAACATGGCGTGATGGTCTGATACTCATTATAAATATACGCAAAAAAAAAAAGAAAAAAAAAAGGAATTTGAACCTGTTTTGTTTTTGTTTTAACTCGGGGAATTTCTCAGGTGTGTATGATTGTTTGTCTGTCTGTGTCTGTGTCTGTGTCTGTGTGTGTGTGTTTGATTATCTGTGTGTGTCTGTGTATGTGTGTGTGTTTGTTGTTGTTGAGAATCCTAAAGACGCGACTGTTAATTTATCAAACATTCCAAAAGCTTTCCTGTATATTTTTTGTATCCAGCCTGAAGGTCTAACGTTGAAGCCAGGCCATAGTACAATTGGACACAGGATTTCGTGGTACAACCCAGCAGGTGGAAGATGCTCGTCTGTCTCTAGTAGTATCCAGTGACTATTGTCTGACATTTGCTTATCGTCGCTATCCCACATCATAGTTTCTGCTTCTAGTAAATCTTCTTTTTTGGTCGCTAAAAAAATTCATACTGGTTGGAGCTGAGCATTTTCCACTTTGGCTGTACCACGAATTCCTGTGTCTAACTGTACCTTGGTCAACGTTACACAGTCATCAGGGAAAAGTAGTCCAAGGTTCCCACTGATGGTTACATATTTATTTAGGATCATTGTCAGTAATAGTACGTACTGTATATATATAGCCTTAGCGGCATTCGTCTCCTGATTACGTCTGCATTGCTTAAGTTTCCAAAATTTAACAGGTAACTAAAATTAATGAGTCCATCACAGGAAAACCCACAACGGCCAAGTAAGGGTTAAGGGGGAAAGTTTGTGTTGGTAATTCTGGAGCAACTGAATCCTCCATGGAAACTATTCCAACCAAAACAACACCATTATTTTTGCTCTTCTGGTTCTGTTTCCCAGCATACTTTGGAGGAATCAAGGCACTCCATTGCGACAAGAGTGAATTACCACCTTACGTATACAGTGTCAAGCGAACTGGAGGCAACCGTTTAAAAAAAAAAATATGTAGGAAAAAATAGATCATCTCCACTGAAGCTGATAGTTGCTTGACACACTATGGAGGAATCAATAAACTTCAATTCAGCGACATGTTACTCCCTCCCCCCTTCCTCATTCTTTCTGGTTGGTAACATTGTGCAATTCATGTGACTGTATACATTGTTCCCCGGGGAGATGGTTGGGGGTCAGGGTCGGACGGACGGACGGCATCAATCATCACTTGTGCCCACCAATTGTTTATATGCCTCAGTGTGTGTGTGTGGTTGTGGTTGTGTGTGTGTGTGAGTGTGTGTGTGTGTGTGTGTGTGTGTGATTGTGGTTGTGTGTGTGTGAGTGTGTGTGTGTGTGTTATCGTATTTATATTTGTGTTTCTATATGTGTGCACATGTTGTTGTGTGTTGCTTAGCGCAATGTTGTGTTTGTGTGAATAGATTTATGTGAATAGATGTGGGCGTATACGTGTACCTATGTGTGTGCGTATACGTGTACATGTGTGTGTGCGTATTCGTGTACCTGTGTGTGTGCGTATACGTGTACCTGTGTGTGTGCGTATACGTGTCTGTGTGGTTCAATTTTGGTCAACACCGTGACTGGTGTATTGTCCGGAGGTCACGACTCTATACCCTACACACCACCACACTCACTACACTCCACCACACTCACTACACACTCCACCACTCACTACACACCACCACACTCACTACACACCACCACCACTCACTACACACCACCACACTCACTACACACCACCACACTCACTACACACCACCACACTCACTACACACACACCACCACTCACTACACTCCACCACTCACTACACTCCACCACTCACTACACTCCACCACTCACTACACACACCACCACCACTCACTACACACACACCACCACTCACTACACTCCACCACTCACTACACTCCACCACTCACTACACTCCACCACTCACTACACACACACCATCACACTCACTACACACACACCACCACTCACTACACACACACCACCACTCACTACACTCCACTACACACACCATCACACTCACTACACACACACCACCACTCACTACACACACTATTATTATAGTAACAATACTCTTGAATGTCATCATTATAATCTATTCATTAATTGAAGGTTATATTGGTGATCTCAATCGATTCATTCTTCACTAATTATGTCAACCTCTATACTACAGGGTAAAGTTTTATCGGCAAAATGGAACTTACTCATTAGTAGACGATTTTTTTTTTTTTTTTTTTTTTTTTTTTTTTTTTTTTTTTTTTTTTTGGTTAGTGGTCACCAAACCTGTTGGAATAATATATTTTCGTCTACTAATGTGGGAGTTTGATTAAAGTTCACGGTGGTGAGGCAAGTGTACGTGTTCTCCCAAGCATGAATGATTCCTCCAAAATAATCCCAGGGAAAAATGAAGTCATTAAGGATGACCTATTTCGTGGCAAATTTTGGAGTAATTAGTAGTTTCCAAATTGGCCACATCATTCCTCCCCCTCACTCCCTTCCCTATTACTCGTCACCGGGAACCCCAACCTCCCCCGTTTTTGTGTTGAAAATTATCTTAATCAACACTAATTCAGCAGGTGATGTCATGTACGTAATTTACTCAGGAGGCTCCATGAACTTAAGTTTGCATGTTATACGGACATTTCTTCTTATATAAACACTGTAGCCGAGCATATACATAAAAAATATATAATAATGACCACTGAAACACACTTACCAGCTATATATACCGGCTATATATACCTGAGCAATGTTTTCAAAGATAGAGTAACTGTTTTCACAAAGGGTTGATCCTATAAGGAGCGAACGAGTTTCCCTGTGATATTTAAAGGTGGCTATTCCTTTTTGGTAGATTGGGGTACCTTGGTTCCTCCAAAGTATGCCAGGAAACAGGCCCAAGTTAACAAATATAATGGCATTCTGTTGCTTGGAATAGTTAGGAGGATTTAGTTGCTCCAAATTTTCTAACACAAAATTTCTCCCTTAAAACTATTTGGCGTTATTAAAAGAAAAATATCTAGGACATATATTTCTTGTTTAGCTTTATTAACAATAACTTTTCAGGTATGGACGTCAGCATAGATTTCTCTTTAAACTAAAACTATTACCTGCTGAGGAGAAAACTATTACCTGCTGAGGAGAAAACTATTACCTGCTGAGGAGAAAACTATTACCTGCTGAGGAGAAAACTATTACCGGCTGAGAAGAAAACTATTACCTGCTGTTGAAAATAATGTCATTTATCTCGAGTAGTTGCTCAAGTTTTAATTACCATCGAGGGTAAAGTTCTGTGACCTCCAGGACCCGAGTCTGTTAGTCAGCTAATTGCAATAAACTCAAGCTTGCTGATTACATGCAACGAGTGTCATTAACCAAGTCAACAACCACGCAGACCACAACAACAACAACAACAATTAAGGCGAGTGCTGCCACCTCTACCTCTTCTGTCTATCTCTTTAGGTTATTAAAATAGATTCATACCAACTGACACTGTACGAAAAACACAACAACAGGTTATAATGGGTTTAATTAAAGCACTCAACCACCACAGACACAGGGATGAAAAGAACGGCAAGAAACTCATTAAGATGTAATCTGTTGTCGGCGAATTGAAGTGCTATTATTATTATCCTCCAAATTACACTACAAAACACATTCTCCACTCTTAATACTAAACATACTAACATACTATGGAGGAATCAGTGGCCCTCAAATACGTCCCCACCTGCTTCTATAACTCCTCCTATAAGACAAGACAACCACATGGGGAATACTATATGTTATTTGGGGGGAAAGAGCTATAGCCTATACGACCTTAATTTTTGGCCTTCTTGCCTGCTCTCTTGAGGTGTCTACAGGCTGCCCTCCACCTCCCAGTATATAATTCCTGATCCACCTTCACATCTCTTCTCTGTTTACTGTCCTCTCTCCATCTCCACCACTTTTCTTTCTATATCTATCTTCACCACCATAATCTCCACCTATGTTCACTTTCACCACCACCACTATCTGAACTTTCAACACCTCCCACTACCACTACCACTTCCACCACCACAAACTATTTATACCACCACAGTTTCTTCCCCTATCACCACCACCACTACCACTACCACCACCACCACCACTACCACCACAATTATTCCACCACCACCACTGCCACCACCTCCATTTCAACCACCACCACCACCACCATCACAATTTATTCCACTACCACCATGCACCAATTACTCCATCGCCAACTCCACTACGTCCTCCACCTCCACCTCCACTAATACACAGGCCTCGTCAACCACTTTTCCAAACTCATATACTGCAATTTGTTGTGCTCCTTGTTGCTCGTTGTCATTATCATCCTTCCACCATCTCACTCTCTCTCTTCCATCCTCAGTGCTTGGAGAGGGGGGGGGGGGTAGAGGGGGGGGGGGTGGCGTGCGTGTGAGTTGTGTGAGTGGCGTGCGTGTGTGAGAGTGGTGTGTGTGTATGTATGTATGTATGTGTTTACCCAGCTTCTCCTTTCATCACCTGGAGGAAAACATTCTATATACTGTATTTATTACTACGAGTTTTTGTGATATTAACTTGTTTCTATGTTGCTTTCTTTTTTTATAGTACAGTACTGTAAACAGGAAAGTGAAGTAATGCAAGTCTCCGTCTGTATACAGTACGGTACGGTACGTCACGGTCAACTCAGTGAAGGACGAAGTGGTTTTAACGAGAGCCTCTTTTTATAACCTACCAACATGTATATTTTTACGTAAAGTACAGTTGCAGACATGTTATAAACACACCTTGAAACGGTCCTCACATCCAGCATCATAGAGAGGCAACACTGTACGCACCACTGCACACAACGCTTCCTCCTTCACCATCATATATGAAGGACCCGTTTTTGATGTTGGTGTGTGTGTGTGTGTGTGTGTCTGTTCTACACGTTCGGAGTTGTATTTACTTGTTTTAAAATCTTTGTGTAGCTTCGTAGATATGCAATGGAGTCGAGAAATTAGTGTCCACACCCGTTCATGACCAAAACTCATTGTGTATTCCTTCTAGTGTTTAGGAGAGTCGAAAAAAATGTCTTGTCTGCAACCGAACAAGCAAAGTGTGAGGTCATCCCACCACCAATGACAACGTGAGTCCCCTGCCTGTATGTACCCTAAGGCGAAGGTGAAGCATGGCAAGACTCAGCCCTGACCTCTGGCTGCGTTCGTCCATGTAGGAGGGAGGGAGGCAGTGTCTGAGGGAGGGTGGGAGGAAGGGAGGCAGTGTCTGAGGGAGGGAGAGAGGCAGTGTCTGAGGGAGGGAGGGAGGGAGGGAGAGATAGTGTCTGAGGGAGTCTGGTAGGTTGGGGGAGGGACATGGGACAGAGGAGGGAGGAAGACAGCATGACGCGTAATTACACACCAACCCTTTATTTTTACTTGATTTTCAATGCTAACTCTGCTCTCTGACTCTTTCAGCAGTGAATATACTTTATACGAAATCACCAAGTGCAGTTACACATGCTGTAACCCTGCAACATTTACAAGGGTCATGCACCTCTGCAATAGCCTATGTGAAGTGAAACTGTGCGGCAACAACATGCTAAATAGAAAAGCGCATTAATGGACAAGATGAAACGACACGAGTGCTGCAATTAAGTGAATAAAGTGAGGAAAACAGAGAATAATAGTGAATAAGGAGGAATTATTTTCTTAATTTATACAATCACTATCATCATACGTTCACAACAACATTGTCCGATAGTTTAGAAGATTATGTAATAATAAGAAATGTAATAAGTGTAGTGATAAAATTTCTACGTGTAAACAAAAAAGAAGATAAAATAATAGAGACAAGTAATTCTGTGAAAATACTAGAAAAAAAAATTCCTGATCATAATAGAACACTACCACTGCGTGAACTCAACAACGAAAACAAGAGTGAAAATAGTGAGCGAGTGAAGCGACGCTATATACCAAGGAACAGCTGAAGTAAGACACGTGTGAGAGTGCACGAGTGAATAATTATAGTAACGTGCACGAGTGAATATAGTGACGTGCACGAGTGAATAATTATAGTAACGTGCACGAGTGAATATAGTGACGTGCACGAGTGAATAATTATAGTAACGTGCACGAGTGAATATAGTGACGTGCACGAGTGAATAATTATAGTGACGTGCACGAGTGAATATAGTGACGTGTACGAGTGAATATAGTGACGTGCACGAGTGAATAACTATAGTGACGTGTACGAGTGAATATAGTGACGTGCACGAGTGAATATAGTGACGTGCACGAGTGAATATAGTGACGTGCACGAGTGAATAATTATAGTGACGTGCATGACCTCTTAACGAATACCAATCCATCAACATGACCACCGCCACCACCACCACCAGCCTCACCATGAATATAGGTGGTGTTGGAGTGACAGTGTTGCCAATCAATAACTCACACCTCAACATCACCACCAGCCTCTATGACCAGATCGTCCTCAACTTCCCTGTGGCTGGGGGCGTGGGGGAGATCTACCACGGGGCCGATGTTAGCGTTGATGGCCCCGACCTGCCCCCAACACTGACCGGGGGCCTGATACCTGCCGTGGCCGTGGCTGAAGGAGACATCAGGAGGACACACGAGGTCCCCCCCGTCAGGGAGTTTGGAGCTGAGCAGGTGAGTGTTCATCTTATTTTGGCCACCTTCTTTATACGTTCCTGCTTGATGTCTCACTTCTCTATCACCTTTTTCTGGCGCTATATCACCTCGCTGTTGCGGCGCCTAATATCAATCAATCAATCAATTCTTTATACGTTCGGGACAATAAAAACGAAGCAAATTATGAATGTAAGTTTCTGGTTTAGCTTCAGTATTCCCGCGCTAAAAAATAACGTGGGTGTTTGCTTCCAGGATAACAAGACCAAATACTGGGTGGCAGGAAAACACTGAGAAATCAATCATAGTCTAGATTACGAATACATAATTATTATATATATCTATATTATATTTCGTTTCGGCTTTATACCCCCGAATGTTTCACAAAGTAAGTATGTGTTGTTTTTATATTTTTTCTCCGACGTGTCCGGCAGCCACGAGTCTATTGTCTTGTAAGATGAACCAGTGGGTATGTACTGTACTGTACAGTCGGTATCAAAACACCGTTACCTTCAGACAACAACCCAATGAGTAAAGATGACAATGATGGTACACAAACTTCATGACTGGACAGGTAACATTTGTATGGTGGTCAGTGACTTGTTGACATCTCCAATATCAGTCACTGCTGAGTAAGTAAGTAAGTAATCAGGAATTAGGTTTGCCTTTAACTTGTTTACTCAGGGTGGTGTTGCCAAAAGTCCACTCAGATACGTCATTCCCTGCATATAAATAAGAAACGTAAAAACCTGTATACAAAAAATATATATATATATATATACGTGTTTAGTATTAGTGCAGCACGTCCAAGAAAATCGATCGGCATGACCCCTTTGACTTTGAACTCTTTTCTCGTTTCTTTGGGCGTGGCAGCTGTCTCGGGCGTGTACGTAAGTTACCTAAGCTGCTTCTTACTAAAAAAAAAAAAAAAAAAAAAAAAAAAAAAAAAAAAAAAAACACGTATCGAGTTCCCAACCCACTCATCAAATATTTCCCTGTATTAATGACCCTGTGATGTAGTCATAAAATTGGAGGTCAGGGAGTCCTTCAAACATTGCTACAAAACACGACCTACATCAAAGGAGCTTGTTTCGTGGCATAGTTAGGAGGAATCAGAAGCCACCAAGTCACATACACAATCACAGGGTCCCTTAATTAACAACACGTGTATGATTTTACAGCACCTCATAATAATAATTGAGGGGGTTGAGTTGACGTAAGTTGATATGATACTGATTTATTTGCACGATGGAAGGAAAGTGTCGGTGGTTATTGGACTGTGGCTGTACCTATGGGATCTGAGCCACCATCATCTATCTTCTTACACTCAGTCCAATACTCAGCAGGTGTTTTTCTCCCCCTTCCCCCCCCTCCCCCTCCCCCCGTCTCGTATGTACACTTGTTCGTTCTGGCTATAAGTAAGAGTATGAATGTGGAGGCCACTTGGCAACAGGTGCGTGGTGAAGTATTAAACATATAGTAACCAACCGGTGAACTGAATGCGAACAGCTCCTCTAAGAAAAGAAAAAAAAAAAAAAAAAAAAAAAAAAAAAAAAAAAAATTACATCGGTATTGGTGGACTTATTTTTTTTTTTTTTTTTTTTTTTTTTTTCAAGTTTGCATGCATCAATCACCTCCAATTCGCCGACAACATCTTATAGTTTCTTAAGATGCTTGGAACGAATAGCTCTGTAACATGTTCGCGAGAAACTATTTAAGATTTGATTTGTACAAGTGGCGAGATGCAGCTTTACACACACATGGTTAGGAAGGAAGGAAGTGTATACCTACCTTAATTAGGGAGTGTGGGTTTGTATGTGTGTGTGTGTGTGTCATCAGGAAAAGTATTTGCAGTTGATAAAAATAATCGTGTGTGCGAGTTAAGGTAAAAAAAGCTCGATATAATTGCGATATAATTGCAATACAATAACATTACTCTCTATCATGCTAAAAAGCGATATTGAAATGAGGTGTGTTGTGAGGCGAGTGAAGCAGCAGGTGTTACAACAGTTGTGGAGAGGCAAGGACACACCTAATGGTTACCAGCTGAGTGTGGGCAGATGTGGGAGTCAGAGTAAGGACGGGACCTTGCTACCAACGTGACACACACACACACACACACACACACACACACACACACACACAGGGAGGGAGATGGTTAATTAAGAGAGGGAGATGGTTAAGAGAGGGAGATGGTTAAGAGAGGGAGATGGTTAAGAGAGGGAGATGGTTAAGAGGGAGAAGGGAGAGGAGGCACTAGTGAAGAGGGAGAAATGGAGGGGAAAATGAGAGGTGGAGGTGGAGGCTGAGTGTGACTGATAGATGAGAGAGGCAAGGCAGACAAGTGGAGAGAGTGGAAACGAGAAGAAAGAAGAAAGATAGAAGGAAGATAAATGGGAGAGGTGAGTGAGTAAGAGAAGTGGAAAAAAAGGAAACTGAAGTAAGGGAGAAAGATAGATAGATAGAAGATGAAGGAGATGACCGTGAAGAAGGAAGCAGCGAAGCGAGGAAGGAGATGAATAGATGGAAGGAGGTGGGGCAGGGTGGGGGGGATACACTGGGGGGGGGGACACTGGGAGGGAAGGAGGGAAGGAGGGAGGGAGGCAACCAAGAAGGAGAGAGGAGTGGACAAATTAAGAACAGCGAGAGAATGGAGGAGGAATGTGGACAAATGGTGGGAGAATGAGAAGGAGAAAACGGAGGAATTAAGACAGGTAGGAAGGAGGGAGAGACAGAGAGAAAATGCAGAAGGAGGGAGGGAAAGACAGAGAGAATAATGCAGAAGGGAGGGAGAGACAGAGATAAGAATGCAGAAGGGAGGGAGAGACAAAGAGAGAATAATGAAGAAGGAAGGAAGAAGAGACAGAGAGAAGAATGCAGAAGGAAGGAAGAAGAGACAGAGAGAATAACGAAGAAGGAAGGAAGAAGAGACAGAGAGAAGAATGCAGAAGAGAGGGGTAGGCAAGGAGGGAGATAAAAAACCTGGCAGGAAAGTAAGCAGGGAGCGAGGGAAGGAAATAGGAAGAGGCAGGGAAGGAAATAGGAAGAGGCAAGGAAGCAGGCAAGGGTGGAGCAGCAATGTGTGTCACGAAAAGGAACGAAAAATATCACAACAGCATTCAGTCCTTCCCAGACACACACACACACACACACACACACACACACACACACACACAGTCAGCACAACAACATAACTGTATACCCAAACACAATCAATCACACACGGTCAACCTTTTAGAGAAGTTCAAAGACGAAAAAAAAAAAAATATATATATATATAACATCTATACACAACACACACTTTCATTTCCAGTATCCACAAATAACACACTTTCATTTCCAGTATCCACAAATAACAGACTTTCATTTCAAATATCCACAAATAACACAAACTTTCATTTCCAGTATCCACAAATAACACATCTGTACACAACACACACTTTCGTTTCCAGTATTCACAAGAGTTTCCTGAGTGAGACAGATGGTTGGGGTATAGAGGTTGAGGTATAGAACAAAAAAAATCTCACATCATGCACCAGATAAACACTTAGAGGCAATGAACTGGAACTGTGTCAATCAATTTTTTTTTTGTAACATAATATGATACAGGTGATATCCCTTTACAATGTTCACTCCTCCATAAATTAATTAACTTTAGCTAACTCTAGATGATTTTACTCACCACAAGTGAAGAAAACTCTGGGCCCAATGTATTATGATTATTGCTATCAGATACGAGAACAGGGAGAGTTGACAACATTATCTCTCACCACCCTGTATAGTACTGATGACAAAGTGTGCTGACAGTATTGGTAGTTAGAGATGACAGTATTTTGCACCACTCTGTACAAATAAATGCCAAATTGTGATGACATTATCTCGCACCATTCCGTACTACAAAATGGCAAAGTGTGATGATGATAGTATCTCTCACACCATCATGTAGAAACTGTAAAGATGGTGTGATGATGATGTTGATATCTCGCACCATCATGTAGAAATTGCAAGATGTGATGATGATTTTGATATCTTGCACCATCATGTAGAAATTGCAAGATGTGATGATGTTGATATCTTGCACCATCATGTAGAAATTGCAAAATGTGATGATGATGTTGATATCTTGCACCATCCACAACAATGTCGGGGTACGAGCGACTGACAGACAAGAGTTTACATTCCCTCAGGTATAAGAAAGAGCCAAGCAAACTACAACAACAACAGCATCAACAGCTGTTAAGTACACACACTCATCCATCCGACCTTGTCCTTTGTGGCAATAATACTCTCACTAAATTTACGCTCGTGATCCTTGAGTGGAGAGAAACTTGTGTTGTTGTTGTGATTAGGTTGGTGTCTTGACCTGAGTGTTGATGTTGTTGTTGTTAGTGTTGTTGTTGATGATGTTGTTGATGATGTTGTTGGTGTTGTTGTTGATATTGCTAATGTGGTTATTAATGTTGTTGTTGATGTTAATGTTATTTTTGTTGTTGTTGATGTTATTGTTGATGATGATGTTGCTGCTGCTATTATTATTGTTGATGTTGTTGTTGTTGTTGTTGTTACTTTTTGGACTTTGACGAGGTGGTGTTAACAATACAGCTACAATGTATATACTGCCTTGCTCTTAAAAGACACACACATCTGTAACAATTATTGGTAATGCTTAATATCATATAGCAAATCGAAATGGCATGATGTAACACGAAATATAACAAAAAATACGAGGTGATCCGCAACAATCGAACAATAACACGAGAAACACAAACAATTACATGCAACAACAACAACAACACAGAAAAATAAACAATAATAATCGGTAAAGTAATGGGACAGGCCTGGGTTCTGTCATTACCTCCACACATGAATGAAAAACAATAATAAATAAGAGAAACAAGCATATATATAGTAAGGGTGGCACGTCTGATAACACGTCATAATCTGGCCATATAAAAGAATGAATAAAACAAGGAATAATCTGCATCTTAATCCATCCCCTGCATGCACGGTGACTTGTAGGTGTGTCTGTGTGTCTTGCAGTCTATGTGTCTTACAGTCTGTGTGTGCGTGTGCGTGTGCGTGTTGAACTCGTGGGAGGATATGTAGTTCATTACTTTAGTTTCATACTGCACTTAAAGAGGTCTGTAATTTTATCTGAAAATTGTTAGCTATTGAATCCCCATCAGTAAACCACGACTCTGTTTAGTTCCAGATTTTGCAGGCTATCAATGACCTCCAAATTTACGACATCCCATCTCATACATATGGTATATATATAATAGTTACATGCATTTCTATAAAACGAAAAATTTCTTGATAAAACGTTTTTCTAGTGATAAGTAAAATACATCAGTCGTCGTCACAGCATACATACATACACACATTACACGACACCAAATGATCATGCTATAATATAATACTGAGGAGTGGAAGTATGAAATGTCCAGAGACAAAGTATAGCGTCCATGAATCATCCATGCATGACAGGCCTCTCAGTGGTAATAACATAAATGGGTGTAATTGGGTTCTCATCGGGGGTAAGTGCATGGGTCGTCTGGGAAACCTCTTCACTATATAGTCTGGAAATTGTCTCTGATTACTGGAGATTTTCACCATGCTCAGAACTTTACACAGACAGACAGACAGACAGACAGACAGACAGACAGAGAGAGAAAGACAGACAGACAGAGACAGAGAGAAAGACAGACAGAAACAGAGAGAGAAAGACAAAAACAGAGAGAGAGAAAGACAAAAACAGAGAGAGAGAAAGACAAAAACAGAGAGAGAGATAGACAGAGACAGATATAGACAGAGAGATAGACAGAGAGAGAGAGAGAGATAGACAGAGAGAGAGATAGACAGAGAGAGAGAGAGATAGACAGAGAGAGAGAGAGAGAGAGATAGACAGAGAGAGATAGAGATAGACAGAGAGAGATAGACAGAGAGAGAGACATACAGCGAGGCAGACAGAGATATATTATAC
The DNA here is from genome assembly GCA_034508575.1 of Petrolisthes manimaculis. Lineage (NCBI taxonomy): Eukaryota > Metazoa > Arthropoda > Malacostraca > Decapoda > Porcellanidae > Petrolisthes > Petrolisthes manimaculis. The sequence continues at coordinate 89,249 of JAWZYT010001672.1, forward strand.
TGTATGAATAAAGGTATTAATTTAAATGAAACTTACCAGACCACACTTTCCCCTGCCAGAACTAGATCAACCCCATTTTACCGTCATGAAGCAATGTGAAGGCAGACAAAAACTACACACAGAACGACAATGTACAGTCTGAGGCAAAAGTCGATTCGTCACATCTGCCAAGTCACGAAAAAAATAATACAGTATGGAAATATAAAGTTACACTGGCTCGTAAAATTATAAAAAAACAAAACAAAAACAAAAACAGAGCCATTTATTTATTTTGACATTGGATAGTGTAATGTTTTATGGTGAATTTTATGTGATTGTTTGATAAATTATCCTTTATGTTTATGTGAGATTGAAGTTTAAAAGACAAGGAATCAAAGAGACAGATGGATGGATGGATTATATTTAGAACCGTAAGGGGAGAAGAGATGGGGAGAAGAGATGGGTAGAATTAGTATTTGAGTAGAGTAAAAACGTGATTGAAGAAGAAGAAAGAAGTGAGAGAAGGATCGAAAACTTGATTGAAGGAGAAAGTAAGTTAAGGAGAAAGTGAATGAATGACAAAGTGAATAAAAGTGAAGGAGAAAGTGAATATAAGTGAAGGAGAAAGTGAATGAATCAGAATTGAGTGAAGTAGAAAGAGGGGGGGGGGCGTAATTGAGGGAGAATGAGGGAAGACGCGAGTGAAGGAGAGAGAGGGAGGTCGTGAGTGAAGGAGAGAGAGGGAGGACGTGAGAGAGGGAAGACATGAGCGAGGGAGAGAGAGGGAGAGAGAGGGAGGTCGTGAGAGAGGGAAAAAGAGGAGATGAGAAAGAAATAGAAAACTTGATTGAGGGAAAATGAGGGAGGACCGGAATGAAGGAGAAAGTGATAACGTGAATGAAAGAAAACCAGAAATAACGTGAATGAAGGAGAAAAGAATGAGAACGTGAATGAAAGAGAAAAGCGAAGAACGAGAATGAAAGAAAACCAGAAATATTGTGAATGAAGGAGAAAATGGGAGAACGTGAATGAATGAGAAAGAATGAGAAAGAATGAGAACGTAAATGAAGGAGAACCAGAAATAACGTTAAATAAAGTATAAACGGGGAAAACGTGAGTGAAGGCGAAAGAAAGTGAGAATGACAGAGAGGTGTCAGAAGTGGGAGAAACTCACACTTGGCCCAGATAAAGACGTACACGACAGGAGGAAGTGAAATCTTGGTCGTTAGGAACATGTGTGTGTGTGTGTGTGTGTGTGTGTGTGTGTGTGTGTGTGTGTGTGTGTGTGTGTGTGTGTGTGTGTGTGTGTGTGTGTGTGTGTGTGTGTGTGTGTTGGTCAAAAGGAACATGTGTTGTGTTGTGTGTGTGTTGGTCGAAAGGAAGCTCCACCATCCCTAACACCATCAACCTTTATCAATCCACAACCAAAACAAACGCCACTCTACACTCTACTGTACTACGTGGTGTTATAGTCCATTATGTTCAACCCACACCCCGGAAGAGAGTACAGAATTCAGGTCGTATAAAAAAAAGACGAGTTGATGAGCTCTTTAACTAGGGGAGGAAAAAAAGGTGTTTGACCTGTACTACATAGCGTTGATTTTTGTGGTTAGTTCGAGAGGGCCATGGTCAGAGAAAGGTGCAGGGAGAGGGTCAGGCGTGTTTATATGGTGTGTTTATATGGTGTGTGTGTGTGTGTGTGTGTGTGTGTGTGTGTGTGTGTGTGTGTGTGTGTGTGTGTGTGTGTGTGTGTGTGTGTGTGAGAGAGAGAGAGGTGTTTATTTGTTTGTTTATGGCGTGTGTGTTTGTTTATGGTGGGCGTGTGTGGGTGTCAGGTGTGTTTATTTCTTTGTTTATGGTGTGTGTTTGTTTATGGATTGTGTGTTTGTTTATGGATGGCGTGTGTGTTTGTGTATGCGTATTTGTGTGTGTTTTTGGTGCGTGCGTGAGTGTGCATGGTATATACGTGCATTGTATACGTGTGTGTGTGATAGTGTTTGCGCGCACACGATCGCGGTCATGACCTCCCCAGACAACCACCACCCAGGAAATATGAGAAACAAACACATACACTCACACACACAACCCCCCACCCCCATCACACACACAACCCCCCCCCCCCCCACATCACACACACACAAGCACCAGCGTTGTTGACAGATGGTTTATTTCAAGGGGCCTGTATGCTTAAGGACCCTGTATGAAAATTGGAGGCTACTGATTCCTCCTGATCATACCACGAAACAAGCTCCTTCCATATAGTTGGTGTTTCGTGACAATGTTTGGAGGACTCGTATACCTACAATTTTCTGACTACATCACAGGGTCTAGTCCCATAATTAAGGTGTTAATTCATTTTTGTTACATTGGAGTGCCATGATTCCTCCAGAGTATGCCAGAAAAACAGGACCAGAAGAGCAAAAATAATGATGTTCTGTTGCTTGGAATAGTTTGGAGGATTAGGTTGCTCCAAATTTACCAACACAAAACTCCCTCCTTAACGAATTAGAGCCTATAGATTTCTCCAACCTATACCTCAGTTCATTAAGTTTTGTGTGTTGTGTGGCAGACATTGGAGGAATCAGTATCCTCCAAATTGAAGATTTGTGTTGGTAAATCTGGAGCACCTGCATCCTCCAAACTACTGTATTCCAAGCAACAAAACACCCATTATATTTGCTTTTCTGCATGGTTCTATTTTCTGGCATACTATATATATGGAGGAATCAAGGCACTCCAATGTAAACAAAAGTGAACTACCCCCATAATTACTATACTCATATGCAGCATGGCCTTCCAAAGCAGTCAACAATGAAGTGTGATAGCCAAAACAAACTCTAGCTACGTGTCTGGAACGCTGCCTAACTTTTTTTTCCTCTCTATGTTAGTCCAGGGTAAAAGAGTTTAACTACATGCTAAACTAAAGGTGAGAGAAATCCGAGGTGAGGTGAGGCGAGGCAAGGTGAGGTGAGGCGAGGTGGCATGAGGCAAGGTGAGGCGAGGTGGCATGAGGCAAGGTGAGGCGAGGTGGCATGAGATGAGGCAAGATGAGGTGAGGTGAGGTGAAGTGAAGTGCTTGGAGGGAGGGCAGGCAGTGAGGGCGTCTCCTGTAACCCACTGCCTTACATTCACCAAGGCACCGACACAGTTACCTTCTTCTTAAACCAGAGAAAGTAAGTCAGGAAACAAAGAGATAAAAGTTAGAGAAAGGATTGCACGGAAAGCAGAGGTGTGTGTAGTGTGTGTGTGTGTGTGTGTAGAGTGCATGTGTGTAGTGTGTGTGTGGTGGGAGTGGTGTGTGTGTGTTGTTTACCCACCTACTCTATCTTCCTCTACCTACACCTTAAGAACAAGACTTAGTATGTAAAGGCCAATGACACCACGTGACACCATTAAACAAACAGTATATTACTCTATACCAATTTGAATTATACTGATAAATATTATAGCACCATTCCATATAAAATTAATACATATTATCTGTGTACAATGAGATTGATAATAAAAGTATGACAGTACTCGTATTTATAAAGTATACTTACTCATAATTGTACAGTAAGTTATAATTACTTACATATTCTCATTATGTTTTATTATTTTTTTTTATTTTTTATTTTTTTCAATAAATGCTGTATTTTGTCTGAGATTGTAGTCACTGTATGAGTTAAGGGAAACATTCATATGACTTTCCTATTATTATTAACAGTTGTAAAATTATCACGACGAAATGTTAGTGTAAGTGTTGTGGCAGATATTTATTATTCGACAAAAATCACATAATCAGACAAAAACCCATGCCATATAACAGTATGAGTAATAATAATAAATAAATAAATATAAAGTTGTAGAATGATCACGATACAGTTGAAATGTTTATGTAAGTAAGTGTATTTGAGGTAAACATTCATTCCACACAATTCATATATAGTGTATAATCAGACAAAAAACCATGGCATAAAACAGTATATATGAGCAATGATGAAAACATTAAAAAGTAGTGCAGTCATCATGAAACTGTACAAAAACATGACTATACAAAAAAAAAAAAAAAAATGCAACCAAGATACAAGAACACACAATGCGACCAAGATGCACGTAGGCTACTGAAGTCACTGAGAACATTAATGTCAAGGGTTTGTGTGAAGGTATGTGTGTGCAGCCCGTAGAGTACCAGCTGATTTAATTAAAGGCATGCAGTGAGAACATTGGAGGTGAGTGAGTCCTTCACACATTGCCATAAAACACCAACTACATTGAAGGAGCTTGTTTCGTGGCATTTTCAGGAGGAATCAGAAGGTACCAGGTCTCATTCACGTTCATAAGGGAATATAAGATATACTTTTGGTACATTGGAGTGCCTTGATGCCTCCAAAAGTATGCCAGGAAACAGGACCAGATTAACTAAAAATTATGGTGACCAGTTGCTGGGAATATTTTGGAGGAAGCAGTATCTCCAAAAATACCAAAACTATACCTTCCCCTTAATTTTCTCTAGATTCAACACACACACACACACACACACACACACACACACACTTCTTGATTGCTGAATTTCTCCATCAACACCCACTACATTGAAAAACATCACCTCAATGTTACTAAAAGGGGATCTGTTTCATGGCATAGTTTGGAGGAAAAAAGAGACCCTCCAACATCACCAACAAAAGAATCTCCCCTTAAACGTATTGTTAATAAAAACTTCTTTGTGCATAGGATATAAAAAAGTGTAATTGTTGGTAACGAAACTGGTTCTCCTCCTCCTCCTCTTCCCTTCGGTTTCCCTCACCAACCAGAAAATGAGTCCATGGTCTGTAAGAAACTACAGTACACCGGACACATGCAATACTACACACACACACACAAACACGCAATACTACACACACACACACAAACACGCAATACTACACACACACACACGCAATACTACACACACACGCGCACACACACACACAATACTGCACACACACACATACACACACGCACTCACAGCAGTAGCATCACTGTCATCACACACACACATTCATACATGAACCTCACTATGGACTAACAACACTACCACCATCAATATAAACAACAACAACAAACAAGTACGCTACGTGTTTACGAATTCACAACACCAATAATAAGCGTACGTTTACACACATCATCCTAAACATACATACATACACATACAAATACATAGTGTACATACGCCTACTTTCTCCTCCATACATCCCTCTAACACTTTCACTCCCTCTATATTAGTCCCTCCCTCACCCCCACCCCCAAGAGGTGATGTGATTGGTGGGTGAAAGGAGGTGGAATGGTTGTTGGTGGATGAAGAGAGGTAGTATAGTTGTTGGTGGATGAAGAGAGATAGCATGGTTGTTGGTGGATGAAGAGAGGTGGTTTAATAGTTGGATGAAGAGAGGTGGTTTAATAGTTGGATGAAGAGAGGTGGTTTAATAGTTGGATGAAGAGAGGTGGTGTGGTTGTTGGTGGATGAAGAGAGATGGTATAGATGTCAGTGGATGAAGAGATGTAGTTTAATAGTTGGATGAAGAGAGGTGGTGTGGTTGTTGGTGGATGAAGAGAGGTGGTGTGGTTGTTGGTGGATGAAGAGAGATGGTATAGATGTCAGTGGATGAAGAGATGTAGTTTAATAGTTGGATGAAGAGAGGTGGTGTGGTTGTTGGTGGATGAAGAGAGATAGCATGGTTGTTGGTGGATGAAGAGAGGTGGTTTAATAGTTGGATGAAGAGAGGTGGTTTAATAGTTGGATGAAGAGAGGTGGTTTAATAGTTGGATGAAGAGAGGTGGTGTGGTTGTTGGTGGATGAAGAGAGATGGTATAGATGTCAGTGGATGAAGAGATGTAGTTTAATAGTTGGATGAAGAGAGGTGGTGTGGTTGTTGGTGGATGAAGAGAGGTGGTGTGGTTGTTGGTGGATGAAGAGAGGTGGTGTGGTTGTTGGTGGATGAAGAGAGATGGTATAGATGTCAGTGGATGAAGAGATGTAGTTTAATAGTTGGATGAAGAGAGGTGGTGTGGTTGTTGGTGGATGAAGAGAGATAGCATGGTTGTTGGTGGATGAAGAGAGATAGCATGGTTGTTGGTGGATGAAGAGAGGTAGTATAGTTGCTGGTGGATGAAGAGAGGTCGTATAGTTGTTGGTGGATGAGGTGAAGGTGAACTGATATGCGTCGAGTGAACTATGGTGGGTGAAGGTGAGTGAGTCAAAGGAGCAGTGTGTATGTGTGTATGTGTGTGTGTGTGTGTGTGTGTGTGTAGAAGCTGATGGTGTGAAGAGTTATTAGAATGGGTTAAGGTTACTGTGTCAAAAGGGTAGTTGGGTGATTTTGGTAGTTGTGATAGTTGTTGTTGTTGTTGTTGTGTTGGTGTTGGTAATTGTGGTGGTGGTGGTATTCGGTGTGGTGTAGTAGTATTTATGTTGATATTGGTGTTGATATGGTATTGTTGTTGGTGGTGTTAATGTGATGTGTGGTGTGCCTAAGTAACGAGTACGAGTATAAAGAGAGATACTAAAACTGAACACAGAGAATAATTATAATCTGGATATCTGGGGAATTTGGGGATTTACCGGGTATAACTGGTGTTGGGAGGGTATATATTAACTGGTATGGTGAGGGTATATATTAACTGGTATGGTGAGGGTATATTAAATGGTGTAGGGAAGGTGTAAATGGTATAGGAGGAGTGGGACTGGTTTTACACCCCTATACGGTACAACAACAATACCTTGCCAGTTCTTGCAAAACAGTCAGTCACCTTCTCCCTCCTCACTGACCCCCTCCAGCCCCCCCCACTCCTTCTCTCTCTCTCTCCCACCCTCCCCTCATTTACATACCCCCACCCCCTTCCAAGTCAAAGCTCCCTCCTTTCCTCCCCTCACAGATCCACTCTCTTCTTCCCACACTCCCTCTCTCCTTCCCGCACTCCCTCTCTCCTTTCTATACTCTCTCTCTCCTTCCCACACTCCCTCTCTTCTTCCCACACTCCCTCTCTTCTTCCCACACTCCCTCTCTTCTTCCCACACTCCCTCTCTTCTTCCCACACTCCCTCTCTCCTTTCTATACTCTCTCTCTCCTTCCCACACCCACTCTCTCCTTTCCACACCCACTCACTCCTTTCTATACTCCCTCTCTCCTTTCTATACTCCCTCTCTCCTTTTCACACCCACTCTCTCCTTCCCACACCCATTCTCTCCTTCCAACCTTCCACTTGATATTCCCGTCTCTTTCAATACCATCCTCCCCTTTTCATTCCTTAAAGCATCCCTCCCTCTTCGATATTTTTCCCCTTATATTTCCACCAGCATTTAACTCTTCAATCTCTTCCACGAGTTCCTCCTTCACACTTCCCTCATCCGGCCCCTGCCTTTCCTACATCCTCTCCTCTTCCCCTCATGCACTCACTCACTCCTCCATGCTTTACTTTCCCCTCCACACTCCTCCATCCCTTCCTTCCTTCCTTCCTTCTCCCTTAACCCCAGAGCTTCTCATTCACTCGAGCAATACTCTTTACCCCCCCCCCCACACACACACACACACTCCCTCTCCGACTTCTCCCTCCCTCCCTCCCTGCCTGCCTGCCTGCCTCACCTTTCCTCCTTCCAGTTCTTGTATACACTCTTGTCCCATTCACCTTGTTTTTTTGTTTTGTTTTTGCCCGATCCTGCACTCCTTCCTCTCCTTTGTTCCTTCCTGTTTTTTTTTTTTTTTTTCTGTCACACCCAAGTCGCGCTTCCTTTTCCTTGTATCCTTCCTTTAGTCTCTTACTCGCCTTCTATTTAATCGCCTGTCTTATATATTTTTTAGTTTCTATCATTTTCCTTCGGTACTTTACATTCTTCCTCTCTTCCCCCGGAGTTGCTCCTTTACCCAAGATCAATTTTCTCAATATCTAACTCATTATCTGCCCCCGTCTTGTCCATGCCTCACCCAATGTATCGTATCAGTTTATCTTCCAATTCTCCTAATTTTACTTGCCCCCCCCTCCCAGCTCCTCCCTCCCTCCCTACTTTGCTTCAACCAAACTCCCTCCCTACTTTTCTCTCACCAAACTCCCTCCCTACTTTTCTCCCACCAAACTCCCTCCCTACTTTTCTCCCACCAAACTCCCTCCCTACTTTTCTCCCACCAAACTCCCTCCCTACTTTTCTCCCATCAAACTCCCTCCCTACTTTTCTCCCACCAAACTCCCTCCCTACTTTTCTCCCACCAAACTCCCTCCCTACTTTTCTCCCACCAAACTCCCTCCCTACTTTTCTCCCACCAAACTCCCTCCCTACTTTTCTCCCACCAAACTCCCTCCCTACTTTTCTCCCACCAAACTCCCTCCCTACTTTTCTCCCACCAAACTCCCTCCCTACTTTTCTCCCACCAAACTCCCTCCCTACTTTTCTCCCATCAAACTCCCTCCCTACTTTTCTCCCACCAAACTCCCTCCCTACTTTTCTCCCACCAAACTCCCTCCCTACTTTTCTCCTACCAAACTCCCTCCCTACTTTTCTCCCACCAAACTCCCTCCCTACTTTTCTCCCACCAAACTCCCTCCCTACTTTTCTCCCACCAAACTCCCTCCCTACTTTTCTCCCACCAACCTCCCTCCCTACTTTTCTCCCACCAAACTCCCTCCCTACTTTTCTCCCACCAAACTCCCTCCCTACTTTTCTCCCACCAAACTCCCTCCTTAATTTGCTCCCAACAACCTCCCTCCTTCCTTCCCTCGACTTCAAACAGGTTTTTACACCACTCTCCTCTCTTCCTCCATCCCTCCTTCATATCCCACCCTCACCTCACCCTCACCTCACCTCACCCTTACCTCACCCTACCCTCACCTCACCCTGGCCCACATCACAACTTCACTCGCCATCTGAGAACACCAAGAATGTTTCCCAGTGTCAATGTCAACTCTGTAATCAAGTATATAATTACCCCACAAAAAAAAAAAGTTAAAGTGACGTTTGTAATCTACTATCAAACTTACCTCTAAAATATAAACAAAGGTACGTAGATAGTTTGATAAAGTTATAATATTATGTCTTGTTTTTATCATTTATTTTAATTGTAAACACTGTGCAGCCTGAGTATTTTTCAAGATTGTCAATAATGATTCTTTGAAATATGTATCCATACGTGAACAACAAAGCAAAATTTAATGCATCAATCAACCAATACGAGTAAACAGTCCTGTGAGGAAGAAATACATAAATACACTGAGTCTCAAATTACCCTCCCTTCAACTTCTACATTCTTCTTTATCAGTTAATCATAAAATTGGGTCTTATAAGAGTTTCCACCACAGTATAGCACTCTTTGGATTCTAATATCTTACCATATAGTTGCAATCATGTGTTTACTTTCATGTTTTGGAAAAGCTGTACACTATAAATGCTTTAAGGACCCTGTGATTATATATGAAAATTGGAGGATAGCGAGTCATTCAAATATTTTCACGAAACACCAACTATACTGAAGGAGCTTGTTTCGTGGCATAGTCAGGAGGAATCAGAAGCCTCCAAGTTTATACACGATCACAGGGTCCTTAACGGGGAAATTTTGTGTTGGTAAATCTGGAGCAACTGAATCCTCCAAACTCTTCCAAGCAACAGAACACCATTATATTTGTTCATCTGGTCCTGTTTCCTACTGGCATACTTTGAAGGAATCAAGGCACTCCAATGTAACAAAAATGAATGACCCCCTTAATTAACGAGGAAGTACAGTACGGTGGTGTTGGTAAATCTGGAGAGACTAATTCCTCCAAACAATTCCAAACAACAGGCCACCACTATTTGTTATCATCTGGCCTTGTTTCCTGGCATACTCTGAAGGAATCATTGCACTCTAACATACCACAGGGACGAAAAAGATCTGCTGACCGCGACTGAACAATTAACATCAGATTCAAAAAGCAATACATCCACATTTTTTTTACGAAATACTAATGTAATTTAACAGACGACAACATTTCACAGCAACACAACATCCAGAGACAACAGAATTCGATTTAATCATTTGCAAATTATCGGAAATCTCTGCTAAATATTCTTTCTTGGTTCTCCAATATTGTGATTCGGAACCTCAAAGCACCAAGTTGGAATCCTGGGAAGGCGAGGAAATTATGATAATGTATACAACTGCATATACATTCAGTGTGTGACCGTGCGTGCGTGCGTGCGTGAGCGTGTGTAAGTATTAGTAATTAGTGCGTGCGTGAGCGTGTGAGTGTGTGCATGAGAGTGTGAGTGTGTGCATGAGAGTGTGAGTGTGTGCATGAGAGTGTGAGTGTGTGCATGAGCGTGTGAGTGTGTGCATGAGCGTGTATGTGTGTGCTTGCAAGAGCGTGTATTTGTATGTGTGTGTGTAAATACCTTGGAGTTTACTGCTTGCCTTACCCACCACTTCCTTCCTACACCTTTACCGTCTCCTTGGCCGCATTTCTGTTCCCATCCTTGTTCATCCCTTTTTTTCCCTCCTTCCTTTAATTCCTTTTCATTTCCCGTGACCTATAATGCTTTCACTCTACCCTGTACTGATCTATCCTTCCCCTACACACCCTATTCATTCACACCCCTATCAACACTCCACTCCGTCTAACTCCTCACACATCTAACCACTTTCATTCACCTAACCCAACCCATGCACGTCACCCTCCCCATCCCACCCCTTCCCTTCCCTTCCCTGACCCCACCCCTACCCTTCCCTTCCCTTCCCTGACCCCACACCTTCCTGTTCCCTCCTTTCCTTCCCGCTCTTTCCACATCATCTA
>JAWZYT010001672.1:105000-110000 GCA_034508575.1 Petrolisthes manimaculis
ACATCACAGGGTCCCTTAACTATAGCTTCCTACACCCAATTTGCCTACCTATCTATCTATTCACCACCCCGCCCACCTATTTACCAACCTACCCACTAATTTACCTTCCTATTCATTAGTATCCGAACCTACCTATATCCTTACCCACTGACCTATTACCCTAACCATTTATTTCTTCTCTCCTATACCTACCTTCTCTCTCTCTTACCTACAGGACACATATAGATCTCCTTAAGGGGGTGTGGGAATAGGGGGATAGGCTTGGGGGAGTTTTGGGGGGTGCAGGAGTAGGGGGACAGGCTTGGGGGAGTTTTGGGGGGTGCAGGAGTAGGGGGACATGCAAAATTAAACATCAAACAAAGATACAAGTTCACAGAAAATTCATAATATTGTACAGTAAAATATGAATCACACATCTTTCAGAGACAGAGTACATGAGTAGTAGTGAGTGGTCAGAGGGACTTTTGGTTAGTAGTCGTCTTTAGTGGGCCACTGAGTTCACCACGACATGATCTACGACAAAAAACAACACAGTAAAATTAACACAACACAACCACAGCACTTAAATCAACAACATCAATATCACCATCATCAACACACACACACACATACACTCACACTTGAAACCTTGAGTGAGCGAACTATATGAACCCTTATTGTTCTCTGTTCCTCCTTCCCCCTCACTCCAGCTTTCTCTCGGCCAGTTCTCGAGAGTTTTATAACGCGGTTTTTGTTTATGTAGTAAAGTAAATAGAGAAGTGGTTACGTGGGCTGGGAAGGAGTGAGGAGTGAGTGAGGGAAAGTCAGGACTGTGGTGAGGAGAAAAGGAAAATTTACATGTGTATATATAGGGAGGGAAGTTGAGTGTATGTATGTATGTACAGTCACGGTCAAAAGTTTAGCATCAGGTAAATGAAAGTGAGTCACTTAAATGAACTTTATGATCAAATTAATAGTAAAAACCTTAGTGGTACTAATAGGGGAGAGGGGGCGAGGGTGAAGATGTGTAAAATAAGGTGGAGGAATAGGGAGGAGATTGGGATGAGGCATTAGGGAGGTTGATGGGAAAGTGAAAATTTACGAGCGTCGGTGTGGAAAGTGAAAGGTTAGACTAGCTAATATGGGGCTGTATTGAGGTAACGAAGGGAGTGGGGAGGGAGTGGGGAGGGAGTGGAGAGGGAGTGGAGTGGGGATTGAGTGGAGAGGGAGTGGGGAGGGAGTGAAGATGAGTGGTGAGGAGTGGGCAGGGAGTGGTTCTGGTTATTGGAGTTAACACCTATCAATCTCATACTGGTCATTAAGTAAGGCGATTTAATTGCAGAGAGATGTGCATGTAAAGTATGTTTATATTATGTGTGTGTGTGTGTGTGTAGTTGGAGTGGGGATGGAGTTTGAGGAGGGAAGTGGGAGACTTGTATAGGCCTAAAGACAGCCTAACCTTGTGCCGTCCACAATATTAATCTGTGTGTGTGTGTTTACTGTATGTATGTATGTATGTGCTGTTGTTGTTGTTATTCTATGTGTGTTTGTTTTGTTGTTGTTCTGGAGTTTCTGGAATTACAAAGGACACCTTCCTGAGATGTCCTCTATTCCTCTACTACATGCTTTGTACACATATTCAAAGCACAATATATTTCTGTATATGTACACGTCATTCAGATGCACACACACACACACACACACACACACACGCACAGAGCACCTCTCATACGTGTCCATATCCTCTCACAAATACAGGAGCAAACATAAAGCTCATTAATACTGTATTTTATGCAACCTTGTCTAACCCTTATGAGGTATCACAGGTAATTGGTATTGCTCAAACATTTCAGAAGGTCCTATTTCATCATCCCAGTTGTGAAGGGAAAAGTCTGCTTGTAACTGTACATGTTTCACTTATAAATTTCTCCCACACGTACAGGACACATTTCAAAATTGTCCAGGATACTACTTCAAAATTATACCAGCACCAAATATACTCTTACGTTTCGTTTATGTTGTAGATATTGTAAGGTTATCTACGTGTAAGTTTCTCCATCATCAGTACTTCTGTGTTGCCTTTTTAATTTAAATTATTTTCACTTGCCTTATATACTGTATGGATTAATGTATATTGGTAGACAAGGAAAATGTAGCCCCTACTAACCCTACGTTCTCTAATACTGATCCATTTTCTGTGAATCTACATTAATTCACTGCATGGGTGACTTCGATTACTTTTGCCAGGCCTCGCATACATTGAACATCATCCCAATCACACACACACACACACACACACATACACACATCCTTCCTGCTAAGTAGTGATAAACATTTTCTGTTTAAGCAACCGCATAGGTTTTCTCACACAAATATAATATTTTTCATTTTTTCCGACCATGACGCCCCAGTGCGCCTTACTTTCTGCAAATTTGGGAATAAATGCTGACGTTTGTACACCGTAGAGTCACAACAAAATGTTCTGATTGTATCTCCTTGTTGATGATGAAGTGTAACTAATGTGTCCCGAGAAGACAAATGCCCACACGAGTCCAGAAATGGTAGAATTATCGAGGTCAGGTAGAAGAAGGCTTGACGAACAATATTATGACAAGAATGTAGAGAACTTGCTGAATTGTACTGGACTGAGCAACGGTGACAAAGGGAGATAGATGTTCTCCCAACCACCACCACCACCACCACCACCAGACACAAGGAGAACCGGACCACAACTCCAATTTATGAAACAATATTTTGACAAGAACGAAAATAAAAGAACTGTATTGTAAGCTACAGGAATGTGAACAACGGTGGCAAAGATAGATAGATGTTCTCACCATCACCAGGTACAATATGAAATGAACCACAACTCCACTTTATGAAACGTAATGGTAAATGTATATATAGTAACGTGACAGAATGGGGTACACAGTCCATTTTATGATTAAGGTGGTGTTACATTTTTAGAGCGCCTAGATTCCTCCAAAGTATGCCAGGAAACAGGACAGATTAACAATAATAATAATGGTATCCTGTTGCCTGGAATAGATTGGAGGACAAATAAGTTGCTTCAAATCATTTACCACCACTGTATGACATTTCCCAACACTGCCAGTCAAAAGCACAGTATCATTCCACTTATGTATTATGTCTGTACAGAATAGAGACAACATGAATGATAGACGAAGGGAAAGTGAAGATGTTCTCACCATTACACGACACATTATAATAATCACAGTGTTAGGAAAAATGTCATGTGTACAGGATGTCACAAAAGTCTCCTACAGTAATAGAAAAAAAAAATAGTATCAATTTAGTTTCTGATCAGGTGAATTTAGTCTTTCAAACTTAATTTTCAGGATTAAAGCTACATACTTATTTATTATTGAAATGAGTGGATAATGAGAGGAATGGGGATGGTGAACTGTCTAGTGACGATAAAGACGGAAATACATAGTTGCAAAGAAACCAAATATAATATAACGATAACAAATGTGATATCGACCCTAAATGAAGACGCTTGAAAACTGACGGGGAATAGACGTATAAACAAACATTACCGGAAAAGAGATAGGAAAGCCCAGTTGACAGCTAGGGAATGTTGATGAAAAAGACGAAAAAGTTAAATGGGAAAGAAACCAAACATATAACATAATAACAAATGTGATATCGACCCTAAATGAATGAAGACTCTTGAAAACTGACGGGGAATAGACGGATAAACAAACATTACCGGAAGAGAGATAGGAAAGCCCAGTTGATGCTTTTGAGGGAAGAGCTTCATATCATTACCTGACACAATAACAGCTATGTACTGTATGTATGTTTGTTTGTGTGTGTGTGTGTGTGTGTGTGTGTGTGTGTGTGTGTGTGTGTGTGTGTGTGTGTGTGTGTGTGTGTGTGTGTGTGTGTATGTGTGTCTGTGTGTGTGTGTGTGTTCCTGGTACCACCCGTCACCACCTATATAACACTACCATAGCATTTTAGCATCACCAGCGAGCTTTCACTACTACCATTACTATAATTATACTACCGTCATCACCACGAGTTTTTATTACCACTATTACTACCACGAGTTAATACTACCACTATCACCACCACATACTACCACTATCACCACCACGAGTTAATTAATACTACCACTACCACCACCACCACGAGTTAATACTACCACTATCACCACCATCACGAATTTTAATTACCACCATCACCACTATTAACGTATCACCACTAGCATTTGCAAGCTTCACCACTCCCAACAATATCACCACCACTTCCCCTATCACCACCATATTTCATTATCACCATTATAAGGATGATAATTATGTCACCACTATCACCACCACCACTGCTTTGTCACTATCAACAAAAAACACCATTATCTTTCACCATCACTACCATCATTATCACCTACTACTACTACTACTACTACTATCAACACCATTTCCATTACTATTATTAACACCATCATCACTAACACCACTACCACTACCATCACCACCACCAACTTTCACCATCCCTATGTCACGGTTTCACTTAAGAGGTCTCAGGTAAAAGGTGAAAACGCTACAGTATATGCATGAGAGAGAGAGAGAGAGAGAGAGAGAGAGAGAGAGAGAGAGAGAGAGAGAGAGAGAGAGAGAGAGAGAGAGAGAGAGAGAGAGAGAGAGAGAGAGAGAGAGAGAGAGAATACTAGAACGTTTAAAAAAAGAAAGCGCTATTATTTGAACAGAGAGAGAGAGAGAGAGAGAGAGAGATGAAGGAAGGATACATTTAAACAAGAAAGTACTATTATTTGAACAAGAGAGAGAGAGAGAGAGAGAGAGAGAGAGAGAGAGAGAGAGCGGGAGCAGCAACAAGTCCTACACATTGCACACACACACACACACACACAAGGCCTCACCTCCAAACTTTTCCTCTCTGTCAGTGTGTGTGTTGCCTCCTCTGCAGCGAGGTGGTCGGGTACATCTCGCTCCGCCACGGTTACTCTCCCTTCGTCTCGCTACTTACACTCCCACCAA